>JABFOV010004770.1:0-13258 GCA_022817685.1 Aradophagus sp. ZL-2020
GAATAAATGCGAAATTCATCGCGAAAAATGCAGACCCACTCGAGGCCAATTTCACGCCACTTTCCAATCGGGAAAATAAAAGTTATTCCCGCTTTTCAATCGATCGGCCTGCCGGTCCTGACCAATCTCGTAGCGCACGCGAAACAAGTCCATTAAATTTGCCGCAAAATACGAGCCGGAAATGGAATTGCACGCATTTCACGGCGCCAAGATACTTGCCGTCACTTAGGTCGCCGTTTTCGTAATCAAAGCAATCGAATCGAACGATGCCCGTCGACTCGTCCCGCTTGTAATCGCTTTTTGCGATTCGCTGCGCCGACACTGCGCCAAGGCGCCCCGTTCTTTGTAAGTACCGAAGCCACTTACCTGCGGACCATTTCCGTCGGGCTCGGACGTATCTGTTGTTTCCGATGGATTTCCTGGCTCCCTCCCCGGGCTTCCGCTTCTTTTCTCGTTGCGCCGTGCCGTATCGAATTCGAGACTGACTTCAGACGGCCCCGAGTCACGCGACATACAATGCCGACTGGAATTTCGATAGACTCCGCATTCACGGCGCCGTTCTGCAACAACAACAATGAATCGCGATAAGAATTTTACCCCTGTCAGACATGAAGATGTATAAATTTCGAGGTATTCGTTAAAGGTATTCGTAAAGTCAGGTGTTCGTTTATTGATTCGCTCGAGGGTAATTAAATCTATTCGTCAACGGTTACTGATTATTCTCATTGCAAAAATGAAGTAATAAACCTGTATGTAATATTGATAGTTTGAAAATAGTGGCACATTTTTTTTAAATTTAGGATTTACGAATCGGATGAATACTGATTTATTAGAACTAATTTGGTTGAATTACAATAAAATATTATAGATCAACTAGTTTCTACTGTATTCAATATAGTTGAGCGTACAATTTTTTCCGTTACTTTTAGCGTTATTGACTCAAAGTATTTGAGTGTGAAAAATAAATATTTCACTGCATATTTTACACAAAGTTTTATATTACGTCTGTTACAACGTTGTTCCCTTAGTGCATAGCAATTGTTAATTTAACAGCATCGTAGTCAGGTTTATTATTTCATTTTCTCAGTGCGGAACTTTTCTTCGGATTATTTTGTAATGCCGTAATTGTGCTTGGCATTTCTCGTAATACCAGCGAAATCGATGCCTGAAAGCTACTTTTATGTATTTATTTCTGCTGCCGGGGTGAAAAAATTATTGATGAAAAATGATTTGTAAAGTACGTTCTTAGTGCCGCCGGCAGACAGTGGAGAATTATTGATGAAGGATAATGGGTAATTCATGGCGGTACTCATTGATGAAAGAATAATGACCGTTGTATTGATAATAATAAGAAATGATTGGTGGTGAATGATTAACGAAGGAAAGTCCGCGGTAGTCAGAAAGAAATAATTCATTCCCGATAGTCAATCAGGCGGAAGAATTAGTGTATGTATAGATAACGACTAACAGAAGCTAATTAATACGAAATAAAATCAGTTATTAATAGAGTCTCCGGAATATGATTAAGGACAGGTGTAGATGGAAAAAATTAATAACAATGTTAATTTTTCCTACAAAAATGAATAATTAAATTATCATATGACGAATATATTTGGAGTCGAACAGGATAAATGATATTATTAAGTCAGTTTTATAAAATTTAAATTATTTCTTTCGATGAGTACTGAAATAAGTTAAGTATTCAACCATTGATAGTTTTCTAGATATAAGATCATATTGACTGCGTATAAAGCACTCTAAATCCCATGCACTAGAAAAATAAATGTCACCTAGGTGTCTTCGGCGAAGACACTTTTTCTTAAAAGACACTAAAAGTGTTTTGCCACGAGACACTTTTCATAGAAAAGGCATTTTGTGGATGTTTAAACGTCTTCCGGTGAGACGCTTATTTTTAGAGTGTGCTTATTTGCGTGGAGTATGAGATTTTCATAAGCGAGCATGTGGATAAGAGAACATTTATTTTTTTGTACTAAAGAAAGATTATTTACTTATTTATGTATTATACAAAAAATATATTTTCGTGATTTAATTGTCGCTTGAAAAAAAAGAAGAAAAAAAATCTCGAAGCCACGGTAGCATTCCGAAATCTGTTTTCTTGTTCCGGCCATAATTAATACACGCATACACGGCGCGTAGAACAATGGCACGGAAAATGCCGTAATAAACTCCGCGGGACTTTGAATAAATGCGTCCCAGTGACAATGCATTTCTGGTTTTCAGGTGGATAAAATCGCAGTGTCTCATGGCGAGCGAGTTGCGGTGAGGTGCCGCGAGCTCGGTAGATATAAGCTTATCGGGGATCCGCTGTTACATTGTCGCAACGGCGTCTGGAGCGGCAAGGCACCATCTTGCGTCCCGACAACCGCTATTTCTAATTACACCCGTGAGTATCACTCTTAATCTTTTTTCTCCCCTCCCCTCCCCCACCCCCGCCGCTCATTCAGCACCCCCTTGTCTTTCCTATTCCTTTCAATGCCTGCCTTTTACGGCTATAATTTCCTCGGCAAAAAGCGTCCCAAGTGCGAAACTACACGCGTTGAGCTAGACTTAGTGGGAAACAGAGGAGCATACGTGCTCTCATTTAGGGGAGTCGCTTTTTTGCCCTGTTCAAATTTCGCCGAGATTACGTCACGTAGCATTGATTCATGCCGCAGAGCGCGGGCGCCGTTCCACGCGTGTATCAGATAAAAGTGCGGGGCTCTTTCGATAATTCATAGGCAAATTTTTAATTCACGACGGTTTATGCGCTTTCGGATCGCCAAGTTGGGCCTTGCTAGTTGTCCGTCGCCGGCGTATCGCGGCTCTTTCCAAGGCAAAAAAGCTTATATCGTTTGTATAAATTATACGCCGTGATATGTAAAAATACTAGCTGTAATTTTACGCGGCGAAAAAGCGATTTGTAAAAAGATATGTATCTCGAAGATATGATGGGTATATCGGGAATATTTCCAAATAATTCGTATATTAGTTATATGTTGTTACGTGAATAAATGTAGTTGTTGTGTTTTGATTTATAAGGCATTCACGATAGTTACTTTAAACTGCATTCTACACCGATAAAAAAAAAGAGCTGCAATTACTTCTAGTATAAACTTTCACTATTTGGTTTTCTTAGTACAAATATATGGTTAATTATTTTAAATATTTTCTGTATTCGATTTTCCTCGACGATAATTCGAGATATTTTAAATTAAAAAGAAAGTTAAAGTTAAAGAGAAATTGACGTACTTTCAAAAAAGGATCCAATGAATTCGTGGCATTATGTCTATGTAAGGAATGTTTTATACCAACCGAACTTGACAAAAGAAAATGAAACTTATAAAAATGTTCGAATAAATACTTGAAACGTACAGATTTGAAATGTAGTGATTTATACATTAACTAAAAGTGGGGTACATACACCGTAAAAAGTGGTGTTGTAAAACAACCTGTTTTAAAACAAAACATTTGTCGCATATTAAAAAAAACTGTTTTTAAAATAAAATACACAACGTGTTTTCCATGAAGTGATATACATTCAACTTACAGTTTTCTGAAATGCTAAAAGATGTTTTAAATGAATGAAACTTTGTTTCGATGATCCTGTTTTAATGCAAATTAATATTGCTCGAATTGAATAAAATTAATTAGACATTATATAATTTGCCGTTTGAATTTACGGCGCGAATTTCGGCTGTAACTAATTAACGCAAAATGTATACGATGCCACTTCGCGATGTAATTTAATTATGAAGAAAATAAAATATCAATTACATAGCTGATGTAACTTTCTTAAATCAATTAAATGGGATTAATTCGTAAATAAAACGTAATTTATTCACCTTTGCAAGTAAATGAATAAATTTGCGTAAAAATTGTTATTGAATTGAAAGCGTGCACCCACGAGTATTTGTTTTAAGTGTTTGATTATTTTTCGCCACGAATAATTCAAAGTCTCGGCGCGTCGAATACATCCCGGCTTAATCCGCAACTGCACAAATTTTTCAACAAACAAAAGAGAAGACCAATTTCCGAGTCCTTTTAACATTGTCTGAATATTCTTTCATGTGAATGCATCCGCAATGTAATTAAAATTCAGCCGAAAAATTTCGTTTACACACTGTTACACAAAAAAACTGCTTATGCAAACAAGCTACAACTCCAACGAACCTTCGTTCTTGTGAAGCGTTATTTATCGGAAAGAGCAATTTACTTTTACACTCATAGCAGCTTGATACTTGGGAAAAATGGCTACAAAAAGGACTTAAATAATAGATTTTACTTGATAAGAGTAATGAAAAAATGTACGCGACGAACAGTTTTACGCAACAAAACGTTTAACATTTTGTAAAACGTTTCGTTGGTAAACGAAGAAAATGATTCGTTGACTGTAATTAGTAAACTTTTTAGCGTTAGATTAACTCTAAATTTATATTATAATAATATGCATTATCAGCTTATACATTGCTATAAATGCAATATCGATTTTTCCACATTTATTTTCGATCAATATTTATTATATTGTTCAAAATGACTATTGTTCGTATGGAAAATGATGTGGAAAAATGAACGAAACTTCGGTGATCATGTTTCTCAAAAAAAGTTTTCTGATTTTTTTCCTTTTTTATTTACAAATATCACAAAACTGGAAATTGAACAGTGAAAAAATAACACAATACAATGTATATTTTGTTACAAACGCGAAATTGAAATGCGAATTTTATTATCAAAATAAAAATAAAGAAATACGATTTTCATGAAAGTTTATTTTTCTTTCACTGATTGTAACAATTATTGAACGATGTTCTTCAGGTTTGACTTTCGACGTGTTAATAAAGTTAACTCTCTTACCGATAACAAGTGCGGCTACGACTGGCCCTTCTGCGATTGAATTAACAGTACGCGGGAAAAAATTTATCCAAGGTACCATTTATCGAACGTGTAGCTAAAACACTGTAGTTAAACTGTTTCACTGTTGAGTGAAGAATTTTGGCAATTTCTATTATATGATTATATAAAACATTACATTAATGATATTTATAATTAATGTTGCCATATTTGTGCAGTCCTACTTGTATAGTTGAAAACATTATGCTGTTTCTTCCGTGTACGTATAAAAATCTATTTTATATATTTTCGTACTCAGAAAAAAAGTATCACAATTTGACGAATTAAAAAGTAAAATTTAGACGTGTATTTTCTGAGTAAAAAAATAAAAATTTTAATAACATTAAAATATAACGCTTTTTTATATTGAAAAAAAAAATATATAATAATTTTGCATTGAAAGAAAATATATATATATTTCTCACTTGCTTCTCTAACATTTATGGAGGATTTCTTTGGCGCGAACCTCCGTCAGCGGATATATTTAGTGTCTAGATTTCCGTCTGGATCGTTCGAATAGTTCCGCGGATGCGTAACTCGCGGCTTCGGATTTTGCGGACGCGAATGGAAAAGAAAGCCGAAGCGAGCGTTGTTCGGTGGCATCGGGTCGCGACCTTTTCGATTCGCTTGCCGAGCACGTAGCCGCGACGCATTGTACCGCATCTTCTTTCAAGCAGAAGTGCATACACCGACGCACGCACACGAATCGCTCGTGGTGCGATGGCCGCGAATACATTTTTGCAACGACAATTTTCCGCTTTGCCGACCCCTCAAAGTCCCGTTAAAGCGGCCCCGCGCGCATCCACCCTTTCCTTTCGTCATTCTTATCTTCACTTTCGGCCCCCGTGAACGTGTTTTCCTGCAACTTTAAACTTTAACGCCGCCGGTCGCAGGGTCGCTTTCACAACACTCTGCCCTCGCGTCCTTCGCCATCGCGTCTTTATTACTCCAGGGAAATCATTCGCCAAGGCGGAAAGAAATTCCACGCGTATATCAACCCAACATTAATTATCCTTTGTCACTAATGATAGCTCCATGTCTCCGCGTGAACTCACGTTTCATCAGTTCTCGCGTCTCAAGTGCACCGTATGCATCGTCAAAAATGTTTGCTACCGACCGCCAGACTTTAGTCGGTTCAAGGGAAACGTATTTTTGTCTTTTTTGTAACCAAACCAATGTAGAAGAGTCGGGGCTGAAATCAAACACCATGAATACATAGTCAACTTCCGGAGGATTAGAGGAAGCTAAAGGGGTCATTTTTCTTTGATACGAATGCTTTACATTTCTAAAAATTAATTTCGTTAGTTATTCGTATCACATGTAGAATATTTAGTAAATAATATTAATTAACAAAAATATTGATTGATTTTATTATAAAATGTAAATTATTAATTAATTTTTGTTGTTCGAATCGAAAACCACAAAATCGAAAACCACATTGTTTATTCAACATTTTGCAAAAATGTAATTGTTTATAAGTTTTGATAATCTCCCAATATGACAGAACTGCGCTTTGGTCAGTTTATAATAAATGAATATTTAAGATAGTTCTGATAAACAAAGCCTCTAACTTCGCGGCAGCAAAACTTAAGCATCTCTTTAAGCATACTCCAGCCAACCACGTTCTTCGCCGCGGTACGGCAGTGGTATTACTGCGAATATGTGATGGCGTTGCGATACCATGCTGGTATTTTTGTGAGAAGTGTATTATCTGGGATTACATACTTAGATACTATCGCAACATTTTTTTATAGCACCGATTACATTGCCTTGTATTTGCAATTACGAATATGAATTTTAATAATTAAATTGGTTCGTTCTAAGTCGAAGTTTGATATTAAAGTACATAGAACCAATGTTACTTTTCTATACATCTCATTTTCGTTTAAATAATTACATTTAATTCAATTTCAATTTCGATATTTCTCACCGTTAATGTTTGATATGCTACGACTTTTAGTTTTAACATTCAATTTTAAACCACATATCAATTTGTATTCAAAATCTTTTGATTTCATCACAGAAGTGACGCTTGATTCGTTCAACGCTTCATGAATTAATAACGAAATCAAATTCATCTACCCATCTTCACGTATAATTCTGATGATAATTAATGAGTGCTGTAGAATACCAAGCAATTAAAATGAAGAAATTTATGTTCAATCAACTAATAATTATATTTCCTATAGTTTGCTGAAAAATCGCGTATCATAATTTATTGTAAAGGAAAATCCATTATTTTACATTTGTTAATGTTGCTTTATAAAAACACCTACAATGTCTGGTCAAGATTATTGATTGTTTTATGCATCATATTTCATTCGATCTTGTTATATCATTATTTCTCCACCGGTAAATACATTTGTTGGCCATATAATTTTTAATAAATAATTTGATCAAATGTGAAACCATACTGGAGAATCTAACTGATTTTCATCAGGACTGGTGCGACGTTTTCTGACAAAATGCCGTAATAAATGCACGTAAAATATATAAGTTGAAGCATTGTTGATAATTCAGGCGTAGAAAAGTTATGGAGTATTACGTATATTTTATATATGAACTTGAGCCAAGATAGCCCGAAGCTGCGTTCGACGGTACAAATTGCGAAGGTGGAAACTTTCGGCGTCTGTCCTCCTCTCCTTTCTCCCTTTTTTTATTCCTTCCTTCTCGATGGTTCGGCGCTTTCTTAAGAAAGTTTATCCTCTTGGAACTCCGAGTTAAAGTGCATTGGGGTGGTTACGTTGCAGAGGACGAGCCGCCGACGATACTTTTCGGTCTACCCGCAGGATCCGCGACGATCGAGCCTTCAGGTGCTCTGGCCGTTTTCCCGGGAAGCATCCTCCACTTGGAGTGCCTCTTCGCCCGACGTCTTGGCAACCCCGAATGGACGTGGACATCTACTTTTCGACAATACCTCACAGGTAATTTTTACGTCTTTCTATCAGCAATCATTTTCCCCTTTCAATGCCTGCGAGCCACGGCAGCTATTGACTTTTGCGACAACGAATTATAATGAAAGACCACGTAATCAAAAAATAAGAAATATCGGCATGCCTTTTTTTTTATTGAAAATAAAAACGTTTTATCTATCATGTTTGAGAGTTTGCTGTGTCGTATATTAACATCATAAAATGGTATACTTGATACCATTAGAAAATGGGACGTATACGGAAAAGCAAACAAAACTTTTGCGAGTGTTACATTTCATTTGCCAAATTAAGTGGTAAAACAAACATTGGTGTTTGATCTTGCCAGTGACCGTTCGTAAACGTCACAGCCCTGTTACAGAAATTAATCCGATAAAATGATTAGTGTTGCTAATTTTTTTCTGGGTGTTAAGAAAACCAGAAAATAAATAACATGAATTTTTAAACAAATTGATTGTATGTATGTTATGTGTGTACAAGATAGTACAGAGTATAATCTTTATTTGTCAATGCATTAAACGAAACACGTATCGAGTAATTTAAAATTGTACTACAGCTACCAATAATAAGCAAGTGACGATTTACTTGTTAATATTTAATCAAAGTACATTGATCAATAAAATCATGTTAAATGAATATACATAGCGCAATATTTAATTTTAATACGGAAACATGCGATTTGCATAATAATTTAATTAGCGATGACCCATAAATAGTTCTCCCCCACTTTCATTTCATCGGCAGCCATGCATTACAAAACAAACGGCATATCGGATCGAAAAATCTCATTATGGTGAATTTTCGTATTCCTGCGTTGGATATTGAAATATTGCTCGAATTGAGTGTAATCATTCATTTCTCTCGTCGCGACACAGTGCCGACAATCGAGCGTGTTCGAGCTTTGGGAACAGGCTTGACATAACATTCTAGGGTCATTCAATCATCGAGTAACAAAACACGCGCGACGATTTCGTCCAACAATTTCCGCGTAAAATATGACAACAGTCAGCCCGGCTTTTTTTGACATTCGAACACGATATTACAGTGTAACGCCATCGTGGACCAGTACCTACCATTATATAGTAATTAAGGCGGAAATGCATACAAACGCGCGACATAAATTTAATCCCAAATGCACGCATTTCGCACGCTACCGATGATTTGTGCAAAAAGAAAATAAAAAAAAAATTCGCCGAAAGAAAAAAGCTCTGGCTCCCATGACAAAAATATTCATCCAACAAAATGTTTGTTACCACGACGATTTTTTCACGTTTATTTTTTATTTATGCTTTCTACGATGCTTTCGTTCGCTGTTGTTTTGATTTATATTCGACTTATTTTTATACCCTTTTCGTCTATCCTCCGTTTATTTTGTTCCTTTTTTATTTTGAACCGTGAGATTTATTTACGATTATGTCATTTTAAATATTTCCACGAGTCACGAGCCACGCGATTTTAAAATTTTCATTTTCACAAAATACGTCGGATGTAATGTTGGATTTAATTGGCTTGGCGATTTGCATATTTTAAAGATATATACAAAAATGCCCGCGCCGCGAAGCTACGAAAAATGCATTAATGTTTTATTCCAGTCAGTAATAAATTTAAAAAAATGGTCATTAAAGTAACATTTAGTAAGGCGCACTTATTACTTTTAATAGTCTAATTTATCGTTATAGTTAAATAATAAGAATTTTAATAATTCGTTGCAAGAGAAGCAATATTTCAATCTCTTGCTTTTTATTACTCTTTATGAACGTCTATCATTTTATGCATTTTTCAAAATTGAATGAACAATGGTAAAAATTGTACGTAAATTTTTTTTCCCGCCAGTGACTTTTCGTTTTTAGATGTGATTATGAAAATTTATGTTATCAGTGTCACTAATATTTTAATATTTTTATACTTGTGATTGATCTATTGTAAAAATTATTTTTTAACTTAATTACGTGCAATGTAATGTAAAATCACACTCGTTGGATAACAAAATAAATAAATCATTATTATTTGTTCAATCGATTACATGATAAAAAAAAGTCTAGAAAAAATGTTTATATACTATGACTACGTCTAGGTAAAAAATTATATAATTATAACAATCACTGATGTGATGTAAACTGATAAATATTTTTACAATAGAAATCGTAGGAGGTTACACCGCACGTTAAAGTACACACGGAAAAAAGGACGGGAATCGTGGCTTTTGACCAAAGTCATGCGACAATTTATCATCTCGACATGTGCGTAGGGTATCTCGTTTAGAAGTCGGGTCCGTACGCAAACGAGGCGGCGTCGAAATTGGCCCGAACTAGCCCTCCCAAGGGAGTGATTCAGGCGCGTTATTTATTGAATTGAACCAGACAGACGGTTACCAGCCGCAATCGTCTATTCCATCATGATGAAACATTGACGCATTCGTTACCCCGCGATCGATGCAACGAGCGCGGCGATACCTTCAACCAGACTGAAAACGTGTCTTAAAACAACGAATCTCGTTGTCGCCTCGCGAATGCTTTGCGCCGCGTAACTACCCAGCCATAGGATTACGTATCAAAGACGCTTATATAATGTCGCACTGACATGTGGGAAACGTTATTATTAAGATTGTAAACGCTCAATTGTGTATGTTCCCTGAACCTATGGGATGTCTGAATATTGATATACCACTTTAATTTTTCATATGTAACATAATACATCTAGATGACTGTAATTTATAATAAAAATCTTTTTTGAGTTGTTGATAACAAAAACGATGGTCCATTATCTCCGTTGTCGAAAAAGCGAGTATCGCAATATTGATTGCACGAAACGATTGTATTAACAAGTATAAATAAACATGTGTCATCTAAAATAAAGTTAACATTTCGATGTTGATTATTTTGTACAACTGCATACATGCTAATTTGTCAGTTGAATTATAAATAAATTCACAGATAACACTTCGCCCGAAGCGGATTCGTGGTATTTGAGAAATGCAATTGATTCTAAAATCATGATGCTGCAATGAAGTATAAAAATATTTTACAGATTTTTATACTTCTTACAAACCTTATTACTTGTTATCCCATGCGAATTAAAAATGAAAATTTATTTTCAAGGTTGGGCAATTGCTTCTTCCGAACGAGATTGGAAATATCGGTTATCAATTTACTACGCTAAAACTCAAGACTCTGGGGTGTACACGTGTTCTACGCCACGAGGACATACAAATTCTATACGAGTGCACGTTATAGGTAAAGCTGTTCAATTTTTATGTGATTTCAGTCATGTTAACTTAATTCACACTATGATTTGGAAAGATACACTTCCAGCATATTAACCAAGGAAAAGTTTTTCCATTTGTATGTAATTAATCTTTCGCGCGTTAGTGTCAAAAATGAGTTATTTAACATTGGTTAAATACTTTCTTTCGTGTTGATATAGGTTATCTTACAGCTAAATAATCGGCGGTGTTACGAAACGTTTAAAGTGAATTATTATGACATTTAATTATCCTTTTAAACTTTTTATTTGACTTGAAAAGAAACCTAATCTGCTCCGCTTTTTGCCTAATTTAACTTGTTCACGTCAGAAGAGATCTAATCAAGAAACACAATCAGAAGAAAGAAGATTTGATTGCGTCGGAACAAATGTGATTAGACTTCAAATATTTTTACCTAAATTTAACTCCTTTAATGTCTAGATAGCCTAGATTCATTCAATTTATATTCAACGTAATTAAAGAAAAAGCTAAATAATATTTTTCCGATTAGCAATTTTGATGAGCTGAACTCAGACGTCAACAATGATTTCATAATTCAAGTATGAAATTTGATAGTTAGAAACATACATATGTTTGAAATCAGTATTTAAACAGCGGAAATTTAATTCGCGAAAAATATATAGATGATTCAATTTTTTGATTTTTGTGCGAAAAAGAGAAAATATAATGCTGAAAATATTATATAAAGTAATTACTCGACATTAAACTATTAAAAGGGAAAAATTATGTGTATCACGACAGTATCGGAACGTATCGCATTGTCCTATATGCCTGAATAACTTGGTATTTGTAAGTTATATTCAAAAGATACAACAATGATATATCAAAAGTATGCATAGAGTTGACATATTACTATTTTCGGGCTACCAATACAGTCACTTTCGCTCGAGTAACAATTTTGCATGTTCTGATACAATTTGTCCTCGTATTTCTGCACGACCTGGTAAATGCTGATTTCCAATATGTAAATGTAACAATTCTAAAAGAATAAAAAAAAATGCATTTTTGATCACCTGTTTATTTTATATTCAAAAATAATGTATAAAATTTACTATATAAATTATTATGCAAATAATTTAAAAGTTGATACTTAATTATATGTAGTATTTTCATTCCTAAAGAATATTATAGCGATTCAATATACTTTATTTCAAAGTAAATTTGTATTAAAATAGGGAATTTATTAATAATTGTATCAGAAAATAATGTCTAGTAACATTAATTTTAAAGCGCATTATTCTAAAATCAGTGAAATAATCGATATTTCAATAATTACTGCTTAATAACAAGGCAACCTATAAACTTACAAGTCTAAACATTGATCTTCGATAACAATTATGTTGCAGATGTTCATTGTCCAACATTGAATACACCTGATCCTCCACTGATCGCTAAAATAGAAGGTCCCCGGATGGGTCAAAATGCAGTTTTCGAGTGTCCAATAGGTTACAGGATGGAGGGTTCTCCCATTATAACGTGTCAATATAACGGTAATTGTTTACACATTTCATATAATTCAATTTGATATTATACATGCCATTCAATTTGACATCAAGTTTTTGACTGCAATAATACTTTCGTTGCAGTGCAAGAATTGTTTTAAAAAGATTATCATTGATGAGTAAAAGGTTAAGACGTTTCCTTCGTTCACCTATATACCGAACTTAATTTGCCAAATCTCTTCATCGTTCGGATAATCAGGGTCACTAAAAGTAGTTAGCGTTATTGCGCGCTGATCTAAGTGATACCCTATCTGTTCCACCATCTCCTATTCCTCTTAGGTTCATCGCAAGCGTTCTTTTCCCTCCATCATCCATGAAAACGAATGGTGTACTTATCTTAAATCACTCCATTGAAGCCCGCGTCTGTTTTCTCGCGAACAAAAAGAGAACTACGAATGAATCAGAGCACTTTTTTGATATCGCTGATTCCATCGCACCGATCGCTAGTATTTTTTTTACAATTTTTTTTTTTTTTTTTTTTTTTTTTTTTGGTTTTTTTTTTTTTAACTGTGGATTTTTTTTTTTAACTATTCCCGCCCCCCAGTCCCCCCTTCATCTCTCTGCAACGCCTCTTGTCTTGAATCAATAATAATAATTCTTTTCACTGTTTTGCAACCTTATAGAAATTGTACGTTATATCAAACTTATTTATAACATTTTGGCTCTTATATTTCTAG
>JABFOV010004771.1:0-13256 GCA_022817685.1 Aradophagus sp. ZL-2020
TATTATGTTTGTTCTGTTATTTTTTACTACTATTCTGTGTTGAATAGTTCTATGTCAAGAACTAACAGATACATCTTTGAACACATAAAGTCTGTTACAATTACGATGCAAACTTTACGTTTCTAGTGTGTTTTAAGTGGACGTTTTTAATTTTTTTTTAATTTTTCATTTTTTTTTTTTTTTTTTTTTTTTTTTTTTTAACAAACTACTAACCGTTACCGTTCTTTCGCCCTAAACAATCAGCATTTATGGACAGAAAAGAAATGTATTTACTACGTGGACTTTTTGATGGTATTAAAGTTAAAAAACAGTTAGAGAAAATTACCACTCACATAGCAAAGTGTACCATTCGAATGGTAAAATGTATCACTTTTATTGTCAAGTATGGTATTTTAACCATTGAAATAATAGCTTTTACTACTTGGCTTTCTGCGTGTGCTTATCATTACACTTACATTTTACGATTTCAGCCAACAATTTCCTACCCATCGGTCGAATCATCGTCGCGCTCGTTACCTGATTTTTCGCGTCGTTTTTCATATCAAAACGATCGTGCGAAATTGGGACAAAAATGGACGATATAACAACAGCGGCGATTATTCCCACGCGTGCCATTACCATTCCGTGGCAATAAATGCATAAAACTCGGCAGAATTAATTCCTCCAAGTTATACGCGTTATCATCTTTCTTTATGAATTCGTGTTGTCGTAAATAGAATGGGTGCGGAAGAGCGGCGCGCGTTCTGTTTATAGTCAATTCCTTCCGTGTCTCCCAACGAGCGCCGTGCTTTCGGGGCAACCCGATTTGCGCGACTGCCGAAAGTTATTATTTTCAGGCGGACAATGCTCGGCGAACGCATTAAGTGATCCGCGAACACTTGTTCAGAAACTCGCTTTGTCCTTTGCCATTAAACATAATTATTGATAAATTCAGCTAGCGCGTTTATGATCAACTTAAATCGCTTACCGAATTATGTTAAATTGTCAACGTTGCGAAATTATTTCTGATTGTTTCATTGTTTGAATTAATTAATTACTATTCCCGCCAGACAAACCAAATGATTAACGAAATTTCCGTCTGGAACTGCTATTATATTTGACAAGGATAATCGCGCAATTCAAATTACGATGTTTTATGTAGAGGAGACTGGGGTCAATTGTAACACTTGCTATATCTTTGGCACGAAGTGATTTTGCCGAAATTCCGTATCCAAATCAAAGCTGCGAAATCTGACTTTTGATTGCATTTTTTTTTCTTTCATTCATTAAAAATGTTATGAAATTTGTAGCTCTTAAATACATTATTTATTTAGTCATTTTGTTTAATTAACTGTTCTTGATTCAGTTTATTTTTATTATTGAATAACAGTTAATACTTCTCATTCGTAAACTGTGTTCTCTTGTTAAATAATACATATTAAAATGTTTATTTTCATATTTGAGATCAATAATTGTTAAATTATACTCCGTTTGTGCAAAGATTTTTATTTTTCCTCCATAACGCTCGATTTATGTATATTATATTATTTATATAAATTATATAAATAATATAAATTTCATTTTTCAATAAATATAAATATATATAATATATAAATAAGAAAATAATTACAGAAATAATAAAGAAATATTTTTATCATTTTTTTGTACCATTTCACATAATCTTGAGCAATGGAAAGGGCAGAAATCCTCACGGTTAGAAATTGAAATAATACTTTATCACTGAAATAATGGAATGTTAATTAACAATTAATAAATGTTCTTCGAGAAATTAATTGCGAGCGTCTTCAAACAAATATCTCTTTTTATTCAAGATGCATTTAACCTTTTATGTTATGAAACTTTATATTAACAGCATCTTCTTCGTTCCTAATTAATCAACAGACGTGACTTAATTATCAAAATCGAAACTTGAAATGAGATTACAAAGTATTTCCTTGGCAGTTTGCGACTTTAATTCTATATTTTAAATGTTTCGACAGAATTTACTTAAACTGTTCATTACGTAAAAAGGTACCTAAATAACAAGCCACACGTCTAAAATTGCAGTCAAAGTGTCGTTATAAATACTTATCGGTTGCATTAATCACGGCAATAAAACAGCGAAACGTTACTTTCTTAATAAAGATAACACCATAAGTGGCAATAATTACCGTAAAAATAAACGGGCCCATGTGTGTGAGTCACGTGGCACATTAAGGAACGGTACCCGACAAACGACTAATATCTTTTTTCTAGCAATAGGAGTTTAAAATCACGTACTCCCACCTCGAGACGCAACATCAGGGACATCCTAGGAAATTTTTATGCGACGCTGATAAAAGTCTATCGGCTTCTTTTGTTGACATTGCGAGATTTACTGCTCTGATTAAAGACCAAAGCGGTCATCTAAAAACGTAACAGATGTATCGATTTAATCAATTAACTCTAAGTACACGTCGCTTATTCAACATTACGACTTTGTAATGTCAGCTTTGATTTGTTTTTCTTTTTTTTTTTTCTTTTTTTATGAAAGAAACGTCCTTGTTGCATTATTTGCAATTTCCCTCATGACTCTTTTCCGCCAATTAATTTTTACGAGTCGCAAATAAAGTCAATGTTTTAATAATCGCTATTAATATTCATATTTTCACGACCTACAGTACACAATCAGTTTTATGTCAAATTTATACCTCGAAGTTATATTGTTATGAAAATTAAATAACTTTAAAAGTGTGATAACCACGAATGTCACATTGAAAAATACGGAATCGCGAATTTAATTTGGCTAATTCACAAACAGGAAATTAACTGCCGAAAAATTGCTCCGGGTACTCGCCACAACTTTGCACGATTGTTTGTGTAAAAGGGGGAAGAGGGAGGACACGGCTAAAAATGGCGTGCAGGATAAATACGTTCCGTCGCGTGAATGCGTAAACTATTTTGTGATAACAATTTGGACGCCGCGATCGCAAATCATTTACACTGACACTTCGAGAGTCAAAGCAGCATAACTGACGGCCATGAGTGACCCCCCTATCTCTCGGCTGCAAGACAATTGTCAGCAATTTCCAACGCCGCTTAATCCGATCGAATATAACGTGCTCGATAAATCAGTTCAATATGTCAGACACTGAAAGAAATACGCGGTTTCTGCGAAAGTAAATCCGCGCTCGAGCTCGTAGGGAAATGGTATGAGCGGCTCGGTTCCAAAATCTGCCAAGTCTGTGGAAAAAAATTAAAATAAAAATTACAAAAGGAGCGTCTTTTCAGAAAACTCGCTGCTCATCTTTATGAAATATCTTATCAAAAGTGGTTTTTCGTTAAAAAAAAAAAAAAAAAAAGATAAGAAAAAATCAGAACTTGTGTTGAAATCAAAATCCCACGAGAGGTATAAAGCGCATCTCGTGATTTTCGCAATTCAATAAAAGGTGGACTTGGATGGTTTTTGAACAAAGCCTTTTATAAAATAAGTTGTTTAAAGAAAATACCACGTAGCGACAAACTCACAGTCAAATAAGTAAACTAGATTGCTTTTGTGCTTTAGAATTGAAAATTATCAACACGACTTTTGGAATAAAAATTGAAAAGCATTTTCTTAAGAAAATCAATAGTTTAACATAAAAAGGTATAAAAAGTAATGAAAAACTTTCGTTTTCATGTGTTTTGTATAAATGTGTTGTAATTTTTTTTTCTTTATATATATTTAATATATTCAATTATAAATATGTTTTAAAACAGTTTTCATTTTCAACTAAAAAAAAATAAATTCGTTCACTTTAAAAAACATTAAAAATCTTTACTTTTACAGTGAAAACATGAAGAACTCAAAGTTCGTATACCGAGTTATTTTAAAACGCATTTGAAAGAAACTGTTTTATCCGTCACAATGGTGGCCATTATTTTTCAGCGATCATTGGCAGACGGGCACGGTAAGAATCCAAAAGTACTTTTCTTACGCGACTCGACAAATATGACGTTGTAATTAATATCGTAAAGTTTGTATTCGGTAAACGTGTGGCACTATTTCTCGGTTTGCCAGTGTCAACATAGGATGGCAAACCACCACCCAAGAAAGTACATACCATGTTCGAATTCTCACCACTAAAGACGATTAAGCAGTTCCGGCGTTTCTTCGACATGACGAATTTCTGCAGATTCAGCTCAAGGATATCCACCCGCTAGCTGCAATATATAAGCAGAGCTTCATTGTGAAGCTGATGCTGCATACTGCAATGTGTTGATGAGTTGAACAAAAAAATTATAAAACGTAATTTTCACCTCTTTGTGGAATACATATGAAAATTAACATTTTTCATAACATAATTACATAATTTTGCTATTCTTTATTACATTAAATCGTTTTAAATATTATAATACTTTTAATAAATAATCTAATTTTTACTCACAAATTAAAGTAAAACCATCTTTGGAAACAATTATAAGCTCTTTTTTCGCTTCTCTTTTCTTTTAATCTGCAGCTGTTCTTGCTTCCTTAAACCTCGCTCGATGCTCTTGTCAATCCGATCGAGGAAGATTAAATCAAAATAACGTGAAAGAAAACTTGTGCTTTAACTGGTAATAAAATGGAAAAAGCAAAAACAAAAGTTATGACCTAAAAAAAACTATTGGAATTCAAGCTCGTGATAATATTAAGGCGAAACGCAAATGGATAATTGGTCGCAGATTACCCGGCTTTAGGTTGAAAATAAATATTGGGAATAATGTATTTTATCTTTATTTCACAGATCGATCGGTCGTTACAAGTGGTCTTACATTTAATTTCATTGCAAATGTACACGTGTAACGTTGTAATAAAAATTCTCCGGCTTTTGCTTGGTCTATAAAAAATAGCAACACACCATAAATCGAGGTATCACGTCGATCTCTGTTGCACTTACTCCTTTCGTTCGGTTTCCTCGTATTTTAAGGCACTTCGTGCCACAATTGCATGTATAAATGTATTATGTTTTCTTTTTCGTCGTTTATTTTCGATTTCGGTTTTATTTTTACAAAACCATTGAAAAATCTTAAACTTAAAAAAAACTTGAGATTCACATTTGAACTCAGCGTAACAAGCTAAATAAAAATATAAACGTGTATAAGTGTTTATAAGTGTAACTTAAAATTAATTGGACGGCCTTTTTTCTTTCTGCGCACTGAGCTTGATTGATAAAACAAAGAAACTAGGAAAATGTTTGACAAGCATAAAAGTAATTTTGTCGACACAATTTCAAACAAGAAATTCGGAATTGCCTCTTTCTTCTATGATGATTTTACGATCTGACATTTTTGATACATTAACGTTGTCATACATTTTTCTCAGTGTAAACTCTACGTGCTTTCAATACTGACTCTTTGACGTCAACTCAATTTCGAAACCTGTTAAATAATAGCAACAAATAACAAGGGATATTATCATTTTAAAAAAATAAAAGAAACTATCTTGATACAACAGCAAATATAACCTTCAACATTATTTAAAACGAAGTGTACATCGACCTTGATGTAAAGATCTTAATAACTTGATAATTCGGTTCCGGACTTTTAGCCAAACAATTTTGGTCTTTCTTTACTTAAAGTACACTGATTTCCTTGATTTTTGTCATTCTTTTTCAATTTGTTGCGTACGACAGTGGAATGTTTCATAAAATGCACCAAGTGACAATTTGGTATTCAGATGTATTTCCTATTGCGTCGTTAGTATATCCAGTTGACTGGAACCCATTGGTGCTTCGTCGCTAACGAGTCTAAAGCAGCGATGACTTTTCGAAATGTCTCGTCGAAATCCTCGTTAACGATCACCATGTCAATGTACTTTTCGTAAGCTCTTTGCAAAGCTGCTGATTCCTCTAGTGTTGATTTCAAATCGTCTTCCTGTGCAAAATTAGTAACAACCGTTTGTTTATTAAAATAATAATAGAGAGAAAATAGAAAAGATAAAAAAAAATTGAAAAGAGCATTAAAAATGTGAAGCTCGGAAAATTATTACATTGTGTAAAAAGTAATTTGTTTTATCTATTGACGAAATGGAAAGATCTTGAAATGTTTAAATTGAGACTTAATTTGGAAGAAAATAAAACCAAGTGAATTGGTGATTAAAAGGTTTTAAAAAGTTTTTATATAAAATACAAAATAAATATCTTAAAATCTCTGAAAAATGAATTCTTATGAAAAGAATATTATAAAATTTTATGTTTATGCATAAAATTAGCTTTCCTTTTTGAAATGTATTGTTCCGATTCTTTAATAACGAACAGTGATGGATAATGTGAATTTAAGTTTGTAATTGACAAACTCGAAAATGTATTCATACGTGTTAAAAAGTTGATCAAAGTGCATTCAACGCTCACAAAAAACGATCCTGCAAATCACTACACCACTAAAATTTCGGACACTGAAGCGTTTCTCATTATCAGGTGATTATAAAATATCGCAAAGCATAATCTAGGTCAAATCGGGAGGCATGCGGAGTTAATGAAAAAGTAATTCTATTGTATCTCTATGAGCTACATGCATATTACTTTGAAAGAAACAAAAGCGCACTATTTTATATAATTTAAATTCTGACGTGTTTTTTACACGCGCGCGTAACGAGCCCGAAAATAAAATAGGTGTATTTATTCACCACGAGCCCAGTTCTTTATCCTCTTATCCCGGATTAAATAAAAGGTACAGCAATAGTGGCAAAAAATGTTCGCTTTCGAATTTCATGATGAAGCTCGTCCAGCAAAATGTCTCCGCTTTAATTCGGCATGACAACCCATGCAAAATATAAGCGAATAATCATTACACACTGGATGTGATATCGGTTTTAAATTTCTAATTTTCCGTTTGTATTTCTCTGAATAAAGAAAAAAACATAAATAAAACATTTCGTAACAAGAGTGCAAATTGTGGAAATATAGGTCAAATGAATTTGAATAAAAAATAATTTTTTTCAAGCTAGTAAAATATAAGAGAAACAATAATTTGTGCACAAGTGAAAATTTTTTGCACACTACTAAAAAAAGTCACTCTGTGCATGTATTGAGTAAAAGATATATATATATATATTACTGTAAAAGTGTAAACAAAGTTTACATTTTCATTTTCATAAGCTGTTTTGTTAAATAAGAGAAAATATGTGTTTTATTGTAGGAATAAAAAGCATTATTAAGTTATGCGCATATGGTTTTCTTATAATAATCGGGCGATCTACAAACCTCATATAAGGATGCTAGAGATTCCAATGTTCTGGCGCGTCTCGAACTATACCTTATGGAACTCTGCCGGTCAAACTAATAAAGCCAACATCAAATGTATATACAATTAACTTCGAGCAAATTAAACTAAAAATTAAAATAATTTACTCATAAATAAAGCATTTTCTTTCACGGTGAATGAATTTTTATTTAATTTACCGTCCTTAAATCATACGGTAAATTAAATAAAATTAAAAACACTTCAACGTGACTAAAATTACTTTTGTTCTCAGAACGTCCAGCTAAAATATGTTCACTTACACTTGTTAACTTTTGTGTTAATTTGTTAATAAATCATCAATCACAAAAGCAAACCTGAAAAAGTCGAGCTTTTTGCTGAAAAATGCATTCAAGATAACTAGACGTTCTTGTATTAAATTAAAATTAAAGTAGAGTAAAATTAACGTCTAGCACGATGCGCAATATTACGACTACAATAAGTGAATTAAAACGAGTATGGGACATAAATGAAGTAATTGGAATGAATTTTAAAATTACACGGTAGCAAATGCAATAATAATTATGGTTTTAAAAGAACTTATCGGTTTGATAAAGAATGAGATTTTTGTAATATTACAAGCATGCATGATAAAACATTCAAACTTGTATTGAAAATAATTATTATGCACATTGAAATACCAATATTCTGAAATGTTCATCGTCAACGTGTGTTTACTGAGACTTCAATTACAAATAAAAAGTTAAAGTAGAACAAGTGTTGATGAAAATATTTTTTTTCATTTCACTTTGTGATGAATAACAGAGTAATAAAAAAAAACACATGTAATTGAAAATTGAAAACATTAAAACACGAGTAAATAATGCAATACTACACCACAATGCTGGCAAACATGACAAAAATTTCATTCTAACTTAAAGTAAGGAAGTTCAGCCACAAATGATTTATTTAATTCATTTTATATTTAAAGTTTAAAATGCCAAAATCCAAATAACAAGCACACTGATAATTAAAAAAAAAAAAAAAAAAAAAAATTTCAAATTAAATAGATCTGCCTTGACTTGTGGCTCAACTACCTTAGCATCAATGTTGGGCTAATTAATAATTAGCAATTATTTGAGTATTAAAAATATATACTTAAATAATTACTAATTATTAATAAGCCCAACATTGTTTAGAATTAATTACTTTAAACTTCTATTAGCCATTAACAAAAAATCGCGAAACATTTCTTAAAAAATGGGAAAACAATTTTTTTAATTAATTGTAAATATTGGAAAATTTCCACATATTTTAAATACAAAGATTCAACATTGATAAATAATTGGATCTATCACTTATTAAAGTAGAATATAATAATACAATTACCGTCAAATTTCGGCTACTGGCACCCGTCGATCTACCAAGATCGTATAATGTCTTGAGCTGCTCCATTCCAGGGGCAGCAATAAAAATGACATAAGGCATGAATTCTGTGCTGTTGTGCAAAATTTTTAGAGCCGCGGGACTGCAATCCAGGACGCACATTTTCCCAGCCCGAATCATTTCCCGTACCGAATCGAGTTTTGTCCCATAAAGATGACCACCGTGCTCGCCATGTTCCAAATAACGGTGCTCCCGAATGTCGGTTTCCATTGACTCCCTATCAGTGAACCAATAACTTTTGCCGTCCTCTTCTAACACTCGGGAAGGTCTTGACGTATCTGAAAAATGATAGAAACTATTATTATTTTTTATGAGGTGCAAAATAAAAATTTAAATTCCAGTATTGATTCAAATATATTATACTTTTTTACTGTTACAACACTGATATAAAAAAAACCCTTTCAAACAATTCCAAAACACTACAGTATGAGTGCGGATATAACTGTAATTTATAAGGAAAATATCTTTTACTATAACAGTAAAATCTGTCTTGGAGCACAAGAAAATAATACTCCCATTAATAACAAAATAACTTTACAAACGGAAATAAAAATCGCAGTTGGGCCAATAAATGCTCGCTCGGGAAATGCCCGGCGTTCGAATCGTTCATTTTTATCTATCGCATAGTACATTTCTCTCGGGCGATTGTTTTGTATCCCTCTCCCTACTATTGATATAATTTCATCCATTCCTTACGACTTACAAGGAATAATAGTGCCAAACTTCTCTGGATCGCTGTTAATCAATCGATTTTTCAACGTCCTCCGTCCGACTCCTCTCGGCCCTACCAAGGCAAGGGTTTTGCGTCTGAAGGGCGGCATTCTTGCAACCTCTTCGTACAAAAGCAGCTCCGCTCCGTCGAATTCCCCATCGGACTTGAGCTGATACATTTTCAGTTTTTTCTTTTTAGAAATGCGCGTGCCACAGATACTTATTTTGTGGACAAAATCGGCTTCGGGTGGTACGAAAGCTTTTCTTCGTTCTTCCAACTCGAGGGAGGGGATAAGACCTGGGGGACCAAGTCCTTCACCTTCGACACGACGTGCTTGCCACCAATTCGGATCAGCCTGATCGACAATTTGAAGAATGTCGCCTTTTTGGAAAGCTAAGCCAATTTCCGTACATGGCAACAACGTGTCTTCCATTGGGTCATAGTCAAAGAGTGCTCGCATGTAACACTGCAAATATATTATAGTTTTTATTAAGGTTTACCTTATCTTCTGCAAATTACAAAAGAGTTCAACTAGAATCAGTGAATTATGTAAAAAATGTTGTTTTCAAGTATAAAAAATTTTAAAAGATATAATTTTTGTTTAGTAATCAGCGTTGGTAATTTCAAGCACATGCAACTCTAGAAATATACTGTATAATTTTAAACATTTAATTTTCGTCTTTACCGTTGACTTTAGTGGCTTCACTTCATCCGTCGCTATTCCAGGAGCCACTTTTAAAGTGATATTTTCCTTCGCCTCTTGAATCTCGTGTTGCAGTTCGTCGGGGGTGTGAACATTCTTGCCGTTGACTTCGAGAATAACTTCTCCGCTTCTTACCAAACCGTGCTTCGCTGCTGTACTACCTCCCAAAATTCGCGCGATCATTAAATTCCCAGCCTCATCAACTTGTACAGTCAGCCCCTGGAACATTAATAAGATTAAGAAAATTTACATTCATAAATCATTTATCAATAAATCTAAATCAAATTTCACGTCGTGTAAAGGATAACTGACATGAAAAATTACCATATTTTTTACAAAAATAACACATACACTTCATCATTTTCTTAAAAACATTTCATTTAAGACACAATTCATATTCAAAACATATTTTCATAATTTACATCAAGTAAATAATATTGTCCAGTATAGATTATAAAATTTCTCAAAATGTTTATTGATAAATTAATTACAATTAGAGTTGAAATTGTGTTCGTTACAATATGCGTCGTGATACTTGCAAATCGATTTTCTCAATATAAGTACAAAAGCTTTCCTTTCCGCATTAAGAGAAATTTTGAAAAGTAAAATGTTTGGCACACGGATACAGACTCTAATTAAACAATACACTAATTTCCAGTAATCCTTCCTCCCGCAAGTAATTGCTTTCGCAAAAGAAAACCCAAAGAATTGTATCTTATTTCGCCAACTCTCTCATTTCCCCAACTTTTAATTACTTTCTTTTTATTGCCACCAACTTTAATTCTCAAGTTTGCTCGACCGTAATTAAACAGGATCTGTTTTAATTTAAAAAATGTCAACTTAGAGAGGCAAACGCGCTTACCAAAGGCTCATCTGGCTGTCTCCTCAGCGAGACGACTCGCACAGCTTGCGTTCTTTCGTCGGCCGGCATTGCGGAAGACGACGTCCGAATACTGGTCGAAACTTTGTTGCGACTTTTCACGATCGCGTCGTGCGTCCTGAAGAGTGCTATCAGGTGCAAGCTCCTTAATAAAATCGATAGTTCACGTGCGCATTTGTCCTCCGAAGTCTCGAGCGCGAGAATTACGTCACGGACGATGTCGCACAGTGACGCGCACACTGGCTCCACTGAAGCAGGAGATTCTTCCAAACGTTCTTGCACCTGCAACGTGACAAGGATCTCAATTAAATATTTCCACATGACCAAGCCAAAAAATGTTCTACTTTGCACGACCCCTTTTAACGTTATATTACAATTATCGTAATTTATATAAAATTTTAATTCGTGCGTTCAATATACATTTCTACGCATAAACATATTTGTAAATCAGAAAAATTATTAAAGTTAAGTTCGGAAACATTATTTTATCAACGAATTTTAACGTGAAGAAACATTTAAAATGTAAAATTTATATTTTTGAAAAAGCTTTGGGCTGTATTTATCATTTCTTCTACGAATATTGAAAAAACAATGAATTTTATTTAAACTTAATAGCATAAAGTATATAAATTTATATTGATCGATTGATTAATTATAATCAATAGAATATAAAGAGCACTGATAATTAATCGACCACGATTAGCTTTCTAAAGTACGGGAAAAAAGAATTACGTAACATTCCTATAAATGAAACTATACAATAGCACAGCTTTGTGAGTTTTTTCTGGCACAGTGCAATGAGGACGGCTTTGTATGCAGTAACATTTCTAATTGTACCTGTTATTGACGTATTAGTATACATACGAATAATTCTCATTTATGTATAAGTAATAATAATAATTTAAATTTTTTCAATTTTTACATTTTTACATTTTACATTTGCATTTACAAATTACTTACAAAATTACACCTTTTTTAAATTTTAAATTACAAAAGTAAATATAAAATTTATCAATGTTCTTAATCATAAATTTTTATGATACATTTTAATTAATTAATATAACACAGCAATTTAATATTTTTGACGCAGCTGTGAAATTTAATTTACAACATGAAACTTAGATCAAATTTAGAAGAATATGTACTTTTTCTTAAACATCTATTGTCATTACAAGTATTCCTTTACAATCATAACAGGTGCCGGTGAAGAATGGGATAAAAAGGAAGATAAAATTACATGTGCTTTTCGTCAGTGTATAATTTGAAATAACATGAGAATGAAATAAAAAATAATAGTCATATTACACAGTCGAAATTGTATACATAAAATAATCACTAAAAGTTGTATTTTAATATAAATCAAATACTTCATTTCTGTGTTCAAGAAAAAACAATTCATAAAAGTAATTTACACAATTGTCATCAACAAGAAAAACACTGATTGTGTTTCAGTTAGAACGTCATTGGCAAATTGTGAATAAGGTGTGCTCATTTAAGTGACGCGATGATTCTGAAATGATTATTTAATATCTAGTCTTGCAATTAGTAATTAGTCTTTGTGTTCTTGTATAGCTCACGTAAACAAAGTAAAAAACATTACTTAAAATTATTTTTCTTGTTCAAAATACAAAGTATTACATTTTTGATTGAAAAATGATTTTGAATGATCAAAATTCAATACATTACATAATAACGAGTTTGAGATAAAATCAATGATAAATATCGAAAATTAAATTTTAAAAATGAATTGAATGTAAACAATTTTGTATTAAATTTTCAAATACCGGCAAATTAATATAATAATAATTAATTAAATACAAATCGTTTTTTAATATTCTGGTAATTATTGTACTTTTCTTAAGAGTTCTCAACTCCGAGGCAAAAGACTTCATCATCATTCGTACTAACTTAATAAGTTCCCTTTATTAATGTCTTTTTGCATTACTCCTAGGTGTAGGGAAGTTATTGTAACTTAATTAATTGAGGTCAGTGGGTCCCTCAGTCACATTTAATTGCACGATCATGAACTTTTTAAGTGATCATAATCACCGTCATAACGAGTGCATCAAAAATCCGTAAATATTTATAAATGGTATTTTAAAACAGTAATAAAGTTTCTTGATTGTTTCAACAATTATGTCCACTGTAATTGTAAAAAATTTTATTAAGGACACATTTTAAGCTAATTTACAATAATGAGATCATGCAATCCATGTATGTAAATCACATGAATCATGCATTAACAGAAGTAATGTACAGAAATGTTTGTTGATGATAATTTATTTGTCTTTTTTTTTTTTTGTATGAACAAGAGAATAAATTAACGAGTGAAACAATAAAAAAAAAGAAATTAAAAA
>JABFOV010004772.1:0-13256 GCA_022817685.1 Aradophagus sp. ZL-2020
TTAGCGCATCGCAGTGTCGGACATATTGATAGTGTCAATGCGACGGTGCTCGCCAGGATCAACCGCCTGCAAGTCGTCGGCAGCGTCAGGTGTGTGTCAGCAGCGTCCCTTTTCTCTCTTTGTTTGGCTTTGTTCCTGGCTGCCCCCTCCCTCTTCCGCCCCTCGATTCTTTCAGCAAGTATAATTTCGCGCGTCTTCTATTGTGCTCCAATGGCGCACGTGCTTGGAATTCGCATTGCGCGCTGGCCGATTGAAAAATTACATTGATTAAACCGGGTATTTAGAGAAAGATGTTTTATTGACCGAACGCTATTGGGAATTTCAATGGCCTATGCGAAAGTGCGAAATTGCGAATCGCTCCTTGCCGCTTGCTGGCTATTTTCTCGTGCGGTTTCACGCGGGCTTTTTCACTTTGTTTTTCAATTTTATTTCATTTTTTCCCCCAGCCAGACGCTTTGCCATGGAATTTCGAGATTTACGATTCTCGTAATGAACGATATTGAATTAAAGGCCGCTGATAATCGAATCGTTCATAAAATCGACCCTGACGGCGTTATTTATCTAGCGTGGGTAATTGCACGACGCCGGTTACTTTTACGTTTGAAAGGGTTTATTTAGTGTAATTGGTCGTTGTAACTTTTTACAGTCTAGTCATATTTTCGTTGAAAATATCAACTGGAGGTAACGATTGTATATGCGCAAGAAGTTTGCAACGTTTATTTGCAACGAATTCCAAATTCCATAAATTGTCAATCGAAAACAATATACTTCTAACGAAGAAAATGAACGAAACAATTAACTATTTTATTTTATAACGCGCTGATATAAATTCAAGTTCTGATTTTGATTGTTGATGGACGAAATAATAATGTATTGAAAATTCGTTGCAAGTAAACGTTGCAAATTTCTTGCACATGATTGTATTTGGACGAAATTTTTTTAAATGAGGATCGTTCGATTGTAGAATTGACAGTTTTTTTTATAAACCCAAATTAATAAGACTAGCTGAACGTTGTCACTTTTTTTATACTATAATTATAAAATATGTGCAAATATATACACAATTGCACTTGAACTTTGCACTTTTCATTATTGTCTTACAACGAAAAAAAATCGAACTCTGTGTGTATTGCTGTTCGATTCGTTTTGTTAATTTGTTTTGTTTAATTTTTAATTCTTTTTAATTTCTTAAATTTTTTCAATTCCTTAAATTCTTTTAATTATTTTAATTACGCTCCAACACCCTTTTTGGAATAACTTAAATCGTCCCATTAATGAAAAAAACATTTGTCTCGATCAAAAATATTAAACAATTACCTTTCCGATGCAGCGTCGTTTTCTGCACTTTCTGAAAGTCTACGATGTTTGCAAAGAAAAAATTGCGATTTTTTGCAATACAATGCGCGTTGACTCTGTTTTGTAAATAAATATTAACTTGATCGAAAAATAGAATTCTGCCTTCGTGAAATGATATTTACTTTGCCAAGCGAATGACAGAAATTATTTCGCAGTGGTTTACTGTCCCGTTGTCCCAGTTATTAAATCCGCGTGACATATCTCGGGAGGTCGAGGGGTCTTTACAAGCCATCGAATAGCTCCGAGACGTGTTGAAAGATTCCAGTTTATTATTGTGGTAAAAGGATTCGCTTTTAAGTGGTGCTATTTCGCACGCAAAAAACAAGACGTCTATATTCACCATTATCCTAATGCAAAGTAGACGCTGTCATTGTGATTTCATCGAGTGTATAAAATTCAAAGAAAAGCTTTCATCGCCGGGGCAGTGGAATGAAAAATAGAAACTTTGCGTAGTCAGTGAAACATTGAATGGAGATTTGATAGACAACTGCAGTCACCGGAAATTCGCGAGGACGATTTTACTTTCCATATTATTCTTTTTTTTTTATTCATTGTGAAAAATTATAGCGATTGCATGTCGTAAGTAAAAAAGTTTAAAGTTTCATTGTACGAACATTAAATTATGTTTGTGTTGAAAATGCAACGATTACTTTTCTCCTTAATTAATTCGTTTTTTATGTTCGTTAATGATTAATTTTATGATATCAAATTCACTGTTATATTCCATTATTTTATTGCATTTCCATTATTTTATTTTTACGGTCCATTTATTATTTTGATAATGAAAATAATTTTCATAGCCAAAGAAAAATCTTAAAAGCACAAATTATGTCGACGATTAGGTTGAAGAAGGTGCCGTTTCAAATTTTGTTATGGGAAATTACATTTGAAAATCTGAACTGACGCTTTCTTCGACCCAGCCATCGATATATTTAGCTACGCATATTTATGTGTGTTTTTAGTTTGTATTAACCTTTATCAATTTTATCAATTTATATCAACTTTGAAATTGCAACGTCTACAATCTAAAATTGTCAATACTGGTGATGCATCGAAATGCAGTACATCGTCTTTTAATTCAGTAAAACTTTTGCAGGCGTTCAAGCTTTTTTGTTCCGATAAATTTCTTAATAAAAAAAATGTTTGTTTCATCAATATATTTTCTACAAAACTGGAATAGTTGTTACCAAACACATTTTTTTTATTTGATAAAAAACCGTGTTTTTTAACATTATTATTTATCACTGTAATTAATTCCAACATATTAGCAATGTTTCTTTTTCGTTCAATCGATATCTTTTTTGTTTAATTTCCAATTTTATCGCCCGTCTAAAACAACTCGAAATAACCAGAAACCTCGCGCCACCAGCGCCGGCCTTGAACGAGCCTCGGCTTGCCCGTAAGTTGGCAACTTTCTTCCAAAACAAGGTGACGCTTATTAAAGTCTAACTTTTGTGCGACGCTGCTCGTGTCGTCCCGACAGATTTTAACCCGCTGCACCTGTCACATCCTTGCTCGTCATTAACCAGTCTTTTCTCCCCACTCCACCCTTTCCCCCACCCCAGCGAATTCTTTGAAAATGGTCCTGCGTTAACCAGACGTTTCTCCGTTCTCGCGCTTTGATCATTCATGGTTCCTTCAACTCGTCCGTCGTGTTTGTAAACATGATAGCAGACCTGCGGTATTACTCACTCGGCGTTTACACCCGATACCGGTTGCACCGAGCCGTCTGTTGCGTCGCAAGGAATGCGTGGTGGGGCGAAGGAACGGTCGGAGTGGTGGGGGCGAGGGAAGCGTCGTCCAGGAGGAAAAACGTTGGCCTGCAATGGTTAGACTGGAATAGTACGCGCGGGGAGACGAGGGGCCCGGGAGGGGAAAGGGCAGCCACGTGATTGGGGCCGCGGTGGGGGAGGAGTGGGGGGCCGGTGAAGGGACGCGCGTTACCGTGATGCGCGATAGCAACGAGATGGGCCCGATTGGGGCCCGGGCTTGCTTGGGTTCCGGGTGGTGGGGATGGAACGCTGCTAGTTTACTTTCCCGAAGCGAACTGACTCCGCGAGGCGCGGTCGTGACCTCGTCTTCTTATCCGTTGTGTCATCCAGAGTCACTGCTGGTGAACAATTTCCCGGAGAAAGTGATCCATTTTTCCCCCTTTTTTCTTTAATTATTAGTTTTCTTTTAGTAATATTTCTTCTCATTTTTTATTTGGATTTTTTGTGCTGGTTTTAGGTATTGAATATTTTGTAGGTAGGAAATGTGAATAAATGGGATATTTAAAAAGATGAATATTTGATGAATACATGAAATTTTAGATGATTTTTACACCTGATAAAATTCAAATGTAGTAAAGTGTCACCGTTTTATTTAGTTGTTATAATTAAGTAGATTAAAGACTTAAATGTATTGTTATGATCATTGCTGTTTAAAATTCTTTCGTTTTATCCTTGGTTATTTTTGATTTGTGGTGGCAATGAAATGAAAATAGGTTGTTATAGGATACAGGGTCTAGTTAATTCATTTGGAATAACGGGATGTATTTTGCAGTTTGTAGTCGTTTATAAAATCGTTGCCAGTAATTCGATTCGCAGTCAACTGTCTAGTCAGATTGACCAGTCGATTAGTTAGATCGAGGTTAAACTTTATCGCTGATTTTGCCGAAAAAAAATTAGTTGACTGGATTAAATTTGTTTAAAACTGGTTGGAAATTTTGTCTCCGTTAAATCGGATTTTTGTTATTTTGAGTAGAAATCGATCATGCGTGTAAATATGAATACAAAAGATCCATTGTTTACATTTACAATTCGAGTTCTAACATGACTTTTTACGACTTATATTATGAGAAAGTCACTGCTGCTAGTACTTACTTCATTGCGTCAAATGTATTATATTCCAATTATTTCTAGTTATTTTCTTTTATATATATATTTCATCCATAGTGAGTAACAGAAATCTGCAGGGATACAAGTGAGAGTAAAAATAAAAGACTGCGAAATATGATGGATAACTGCAATAGATCAAGGGAAGAAATTTCGTATGTATTATATTCTCACATATATTGTTTGCGTAAAATATAATGTTCTTATTTAAATCGCACGTTAAAATAATTCTTGCAAATACTTGTTCATATATTCATTCAATCAATAACATTAAAAACAAAGTTAATAAAATGTCTAGCTAAAATTTAAATACACAATTTATTTTAAGCTAAAGTAATTGTGGTGTATTAAAGATATAAAAAATGTTGATTAAAAATCGAAGTTTTTGATACAGACTTTGATCATTGATATACCGTTACAAAGGTGAATTTCAACATTGTAATTTTCATGCCTGGCATATTCTTTATAACCTTTTTTTAAACACCTTTTTCATACAAAATAAAGGGAGGAAAATAAAAAGAAATAAGCTGGACCTAACAATAAAACGTCATGTTAATGAAAATACAAAGTGACAATATAAATAAAATATAATTGAATGATACAAAAATTTGAATAAGATGATTGAACATTGTGATATCCTAACGTTTAGTTTAGTATTTTAATTAATCAAGTTCAGTTTAGTTAAAACTTGTATGTTCTGCGTTTCATGAAACAATTAATTCAATTATTTATTGACAAAGAAATTGAATAATTGTGCATCGTTTATTACATTATTCTATAGTTACTATTTATAGTGCAAAGCTAGCAGGATTCACGGATTGTACTGCTATTTGATTAATTGCTGTATAATTTACATGGTATATGCCTGATCAAGCATTAGGTGATGGCATAATTAATACTAATACACTATTGATTGCCGTCTGCAATGTTAACATCACTCGGTATTATTAATTTATTAATGGAACCACGCACTTGCGACCGCATTAATCCTTATATGTACCCACCCCCCCTTATTCCCGCTACAGCGTCGCGATACAGGTTTTCCATTTTGCGACGTCCCTAATAATATTTCGTATTCCCGGGTTTTGTTCAGTTCAGTGATATGTAATTTTGACATGCACCAAAATCAATATAATACAGACAATCGATATTTTCCTCCAATTTATATAATGTAGTAATAAAGCACTTATTCGAAATTAAAACATTTTTATTTTTCGGACGATATTTTTGATATCTCATTTCGTACCTTTTTATCTTTATAAATATTATATTCTTATTGTAATGTTTTTATATATACAAAATATGTAATATTAATTTTACGTATAGTTGATTATTTGAATGAAAAGTTGAAGATATCAAAATAAATGATCAACATTTTTTATATAATATATGCAAATTTATATGGCACGCACGAAAAGGATGCATTGAGTGAAGAAAACATTTCTTGGTCAGATAAAATCTATCTCGATATTTTCCCGAGAAGAAACATTCTTGAACGAGGAAAAATATTTTGATCGACGATAGTTTTCCTAATGGTTGAAATGAGCTGAAGTAAATATTAGCAAAAGTTAAAGATTCTTGAACGAGGTTAAAAAACTTTGTTAATCAACTTTGAATATATTGACTTCTTAATTTATTCGTTTATTTATTTTTTACTTTTATTTATGTTTTATTTTTATTTATTTTTATTTTATAGTTGATCAATTTCTTTTTTATATTACTTGCAATTATTTAAACAATTAAACTTGAAATTATTTTAACACGTGTCGAATTTCTTTTTTGTACAAATAGCAACTGACCCTACAATTCTAACAGACAAATTGTATACGCACCTTGTCTCTCGTAAAATTTCATTTTCTTCGTTGTACCACATCCTCGCAAAGTGCGTAATGAGAGGTAAAAGTGGCTATTCCCTCACATTCCTACAATCGACATGAAGCTCCGGACGTGTAATTTACCGGACAATAGAATCAGGTTACCGATTCTTATGATATTTTTAAAAACCGAACGATCGAAAAGAGGGGGCGGGGGTACGCGTCAAGTAGCGAGGGGGGAGGGGCGAGGAAATTAAAACGCGGTAGACTTCCGCCTGCTTTGTCGTTTGCGTTTAATAAACTTTTCTCCATATTTAAATATGAATATCGCACGGCTTTGATGTCATTATCGCTTTAATTTATCACGCTTTATATCGGGAACAATGGCTAACGAGCGCATTATTACTGATGCGCGCTAATTTATGGAGAAAGGTTATTATTTTGGGCGGCGTGATATTGAATTTGACGAGAGTTTCACGGGTCGGCGGATCGCGCGAGAATTTTGAGAAGGGGGAGGGTGCGTGCACGGTTTCTTTGAGGTGACTCCGTTGAATGGTTTATTGAAAAATTGACATTTCATCGATCGTTGTTTTTGTAAAATGTACAAATGTTTTTGCATGGGTTAGAATAATCGTTACATAACCGATTTATCTTTTTTTTCATTAGTGAAAAAAATCATCAATTTCGCAAATTTCATCAATTTCATCAATCATCAATTTCGAATGAGTTGATAAAAATACGTTTGAAATTTCACTAGATTGATAAAAAAATTTAAACAGCCGCAAACATGTATTGCTAAAACATTTATGCGCAAGAGGGCGCTCGTCACCGATTTGCCATTGTTCTCAATCGCGTGCCAGCTGGCTCGGTTTTCCACTGATTCCCGAATTTCCCTCGAATTTCATCGCTCGCCCAACATTAATTTAGGCCTCTCTGTCACAAGCTCCCCTCCCCTCCCCCCGCCTTGTCCGGCCGAGGAATCCTCGCACTGTCGATGACGTGTGACGATAGTCAAACGCGTCGCTAAATAAAGTTCGATTAATTGTCCGACTGACATGATCAAACCGGGCCGAGCCCAACTTCGATTTCGGTTTGTCGAACGTCAGTTAAGGAACGATTTTTCTTGGCGACTCGGTCGAATTGGAGCCCGGATGGTAATATTTTGTCGGAGGAATGTCGGAGCTGCGCGAAATCTGTTACTGGTCGAATCGAAGTTGCCAGGCTTGGAATTTCGAGACCCCGAGACCATCCGACCTGCATTATTTTGCGCGCGCACGTGACCAAACGTTTGCGGGAAGTTGTTTCATATAACAAAATAATCGGGCAATTTCATTTCTCATTTTTCGTTGGACAATGCTTTAAGTTTGTATTTTTTTTTTCTGTTTTTTTTTTAGTACGCGGAAATAAACGCTTGGCTCGCAACAATTGGGCTTTGTTGCTGAGTCGTTTCCACGAACAAAACTGTATCGATTCCAATCAATAAAGCATTAATTAAGACACTGCAAAAAAGCGCACATTGGCTCAACGTTGACATTCTTTCATTCCTCGGTGGACGATGCTCGTGCTGTTTCGCGCAACCGGCTCGTTCGTTTACTTGTTCACTTGCTTGGACTGTAATTACTTGGTGTATAATTAGTTTTGTGAACACACTATGCAAAAAAGTCTGTTTTTCTTACAGAAAATTTAAATTTAGATACGTATAAAGGTCCTCAAAAGTAAATTTTACACATTAAAGCTTCTTATTACTTTAAACTTAATTATTTTGTTGGAAAATTAATTGATTATTAATAGTGGATAATTTTATTTTCTCAAAATATCAAGAGGAGTGTTTTTCAAAATTAAAGAGAAGTTTGTTTGAAGTTAAATGATAAGTTTCAAACATTTCGGTTTACTAACATAAAGAGCCACTGTAAAATAATGAAGTTACATCGAAAATATGATAATATTGCAAACAATGATGTATTTGACAAATAAAACACTGGAAAAAGCAAGTGATTATAAAGAACCGGCATTTTACGACCGACATCTAAAAATCCGCCATTTCGTGTCAGCAATTATACTTGAATATTAAAAAAACTTGTCTATTCAAATCAAATCTCGTTATTCCTCGCGTTGCACAAAAACATTCGTTGCGTAAAATCCGAAAAGTCGGGGTTTCTTCGAGCCCCGTAAAACATTTGAATATCGACCAATGTCGAGGACGATGTCGGGAAATGAATCGAATCATCGATGAAACATTTATTATCCGTCCCTTATGTCACGGCGCGTCGCGTCGCGATTTTCTCGGAGCGACGCAAAGCCACGCTCGTGTTGTAACATTGGCATTATCGAGCCGAGTCGCTTTGCTTCGAGACACGTCCAAGGTGAACCGGTGTCCGGCAGTTACGGCCGAGAGAGGAAGAGAGAAGTTCGGACGAGAGTACTCAAACTGTCCGGCCGGAGGACGAGACCGGCGTGTATCCGAGACCAACGGCGAGCATACGCGGAGAACACGCCATCGGCCGGCGTACGTTCGCTTGATGAAAAAATGCCCTTCGTCGCGGCCGAGTGAATGACACGTTTTCGCGCGAATCGAATACGATTTTGCGCGATCGAATTACCGGTTACGTCATGAGGATATTTATGATAAACCCTCAAAAAAGTAAAAAACAAATTAGTTTGTAGCATTTACGTAATCTTTGTCCACTTGGGATAAAGTTATTTATTTATTGCACTTTTATTCTATAGTGATAAAGACCTGTGCCTGTCAAATTTTTCGAGGATAAGTTTACAACGAGGGCGAAGAGGGAAAAAGGGAGAAACTATTTTTTGCCCGTGCATAAACAAATAACTGAAATTGAACTGTAATTGACTGACAAAATGTACGGACCTGTTGGAAATTCATGGCCCGTTAAAAGAATTCCACGGGGAGTAGGTAAAAAAGACGAAAGAAAAAAAAAAAAAAAAAAATGAATCGACAGCCGTTCACCCTTATGACCTGTATTTACGATTGGAGAAAACATTGGTTCGATAGGAAATGCAGATTATTGAAAACTCCGTAGAATTATGATAGCGAAGTACTTGGTTATTTTTAACATTTTAATTTTTCGACGAATCAGACAACGGAAATCGGCATTTGCATTTCTTTTTCAATTCGCAATCATATTGTGAGGAGCTCGGTGATATTTCTACGACCGATTTCATCTTTTCTCTGAAAAAATTACTCGCAAACTGAACGGTAATTTAAACAATAAATTATGACTTGTTTTACACTTTGAATAATGTAACTGGAGTTGTAACACTCGAAGTGTAAAACGAATTTTATGTTCTGTGCAGTATTTTTGTTCGTTTTCTTTGTTGAAAAAGAAATATTTCAGCTACTCTACCTTAAATAAAAAATTCTTTATGAAAGTATAGCAAATTTTCAAGTTATCGCACGGTTCGGTGAATGATAGAAAAAAAATTGCTTTTATGTCCGATTTTTATAGAATGTTGTAGTCTGTTGGGAAGAAAATGCTCAAACACTAAATTATACGGGCAACTGGAAGAGCATTTTAACCAAAGCTCGATTTTGTTGTCAGTGAAACATGCATCTGGGTAATTTTATTGCAAATCTTTTCAAATACAAACACAAAAGATTTCATTTTTTTGTTTTTATTTTTATTTTTTGTTATCACAATCAAATTCTTATAAAAAATCATTCACAGTAGGTAATTTTGTTTAAGTACATTTACGAATAAATGTTGCAATAAAAATAATACTACAAGCATTTTGACTGGAATAAAAGCTATGAATTAAGACATAGCCTTCACAATTTGCCTCAGCTGCGACGAATTTTCAGCGCAGTTGCGTGCGATCAATCGCACTTTCCAGCAGCTATCCGGTAGAATTTCGTTTTCAATTTTGGGTCAATATCCTCGATGAAAAAGTCAGCGTATTTTGCACTGTACTTTCCAGCTTCCGAGTTATACAATAACTCGGGCGATTTGTTCCAAGAGTATCAATTTTTAATGGCATAAAAAGCCAAACAAAAAAGGCTTTAAAAGGTAAAAAAAAAAGGAAAACATTTTGAAAACAACGAAAGCGAACAAACAGTTTTGAAACTCAATCGAACTATTACTTCTGTCCTCGTTGAGTGTTCAGTCCGTTAAGCGGTACCTTCAAAAACAAATTTAAAAACAATTTTTAAATTCGGGTGCGAAAAATTCCGGATATTTGACGTACAAAGTGTGCTCGTTGAACCGTATGTTTCATATAACGTTACACCGGGATGAAAAAGTGCGCGGCGTTTCCTCAAACGCGTACGGCTTAATCTGATTTGTTGATGTCAAATATTTTGCCGGACCGTTGGTTTATGGATCGCCGAGTTGTACTCGGCAAATTTAACGAGCGCAACGCCATCTTGGCCGAGTCCTCGGGTCAGCCGGCCATATTTTAATTAGCTAGCCGTCGATGAAATGACGACAAGTCTCTCGGTAAATATCAATTAGTCCGCTCGCTCACGTGTTTCGATTTGTTTCTGCCGTACGCCCATTGCAATTTATATTGTACAAATATTTAGTCAATTGGCGAATTGGGTATAAATATATCGCGTCAGTGTCCGGCTCGCGTTGATTGTTCTAATAGACCGATCAGAATTTAAACGCGAAATTTAAGCGTCACTTTTCGCGCGATGTTTGATCGACCGTTCATGGATAGTCGAATTATTTTGCGGTCTTAAATGTTTTTATTTAAGTACCATAAACAAAAAATTGATTTTTCAAACGATTAAAGAAAAATTAAATTTAAAATTTAAAAAAGAAAAGATTTTATTGTACGGTTTCCGTTTTCCTTTCAAAATTCAACTTTATAGATTCGAAAATGATCGAAATTGGGATTCAATGCAAAAAAATTTTGCGAATTTCCATTACATGACAGCACATATTATTTCTTTATAGATTTTTAATATTATAAATGTTAGTCATTTTAGGTTTAAATCATAATAAGTTAAGCATGTTTAATTTTACAGTTGTATGAGAAAATAAAAAAAGAAAAAATACATTTGTAAGAACGAATAAGGCTTCATTTCACAAAGTGAATGCCTGCACGTGATCCCGGTCGCTCATACGTTTGCGACGATAATCGTCGCTGAGAGTCGAATTTGTCGCGATTCGCGTTGTTACGCGACGTTGTCCACGCCGAGCGTTACGTTCTTTTAACGATTGGCCTGGCTGTCGTTAAAGCGAAGAAATACGATCACAAGGAACGACCGTCTCGTCGGGCCAGCCCGGACAGATTAGTCCGATAGCAGGACAGGAAGAAGATTAGATCCAACCTGACTGCTTGCGGCGAGTACAGATTTATTTCCAGCTATAATTTTCGTCGCCCGATGCGCGTCTTTTATCAAAGTCACCGAAATTCGTTCGTCGCGATGAGATTTCCCGGTAGAAGATCTATCGCCAAATCTATGTTGTTTCCATTTTATTTTATTTTTGATTTCGGGTTTTTTGGCAAGTTATAGTGTATTTGGTGCTCGAGCATGACATTCTTCATTGTACGTCCGACAATATTATTCTTGCTAGAAAACTGATAAATTCTTTAAATACTTCTTTTCTATTATTTATGTCGTTCAAAACTCCTCGACAATTATTTTTCGTTCTTTGTTCGAATTCGCATTATAATTTTTTTTACCAGGGCAGAAAACTGCAGTTTTTCGTTCGAGTAATTCGCCCTGAACGCAAAAATTTATCGACGATGTATATATTTTTTAATTGGGATAACTAATTAGCAAAAGTTACTATTAAATGATTAATAACACTGTTTCAGCAATAAATTTCTACCGGTTTGTTTAGAGAAAAAGAAATTTGTTTGCTTAGAGATCGATAAATAATTTTTGTTCATAGAAATGAATTTGTACCAAAAATTAATTTAAGAATGACTTTTCTAGGGACTTTGGTTTTTTCGGAACGATGAAATCAAAGCCCCTAACACAAGTGCCGAAACTTATCTTCGCCACGGGTACGAGAGGTGAAAAATTTATTTGTCAGGCGGATGATATTTTCGGGATTGTCACTTTTATTGGCTGCCTGGAACGAGGCGATTTCGTTGGACGAACACTCCGGGTGTAATGCGAAATTTGTGGATTTAACGCGTCTGTGAAGAGTCGAGTCGTTTGCGGAGAAAATTTGTTTGGAGAAAAATTACGTTTCTTAAAGTTTCTTTTAACTGTTTCTTTTAACAGTTTTAAATAAATATATGTTTTACGAAACAATTACAAACAGTATTTAATTTTGGATTCAACTTTCCTCATTAAAAAAAAGACACCGAGAATTTCGTAATTCAATTGAAAGCTTGCTAAATGAAATTGTAGCACGTATTTTGATTTTTAAATAATTTATTTTAAGTTCAAATTTCTTTTCAAAAAGACGTTGTTGAATTCTTACTTTTTTAACACATCTTTCAGATAAAAATTTTTTCACTTCCTTAATTCATTTTCCAATAACAGTCTCTCATTTTAAATTTCAGCCCACTTAATTAAAACTGATGGTACATTTTTCCTGTTTTCTTTTATTTTTATAATTAATTTCAATTATTGATTTTGCAATATCCACCAAGCAATTTGCTGAAATTCGTAGGTCGCAAAGCGGACGGAATTTCGATCGGCAATGTAATACGGAATTTCGAATAGCGAATTATCGGTCCGCTTTTGCGTATTATGTTAATTTTGGTTCACTTCATGAATCATTCTACGACGGCGATTAATATCGCCGCGAGACGCTACTCAAGACGTTTCCATCCGCCCGGGCACTCTATTATCGCGTAATTGAGGGAAACGCGGATGATTGAGTTGGTCATTTGAGGACAATGCTTTTTTAATTAACGACATCGGACGATCGAGATTGAAATTAATGCCGAATCGCTTGAAAAGAGATTCATCATTCGGGCGATTTGCTCTACGAACGTTCAAATGTTTTACCGCCAATACTGGTGGTAAAATTTTTCCTCGTTTACGACGGGGGAGTGGGGGGGGGGGGGGGGGTTTCCCCCCCCCCCCTTTCCGGGCCCGTTCGGGGGGGCGTTTTAAATTTGGGCCTTTTTTTGTTGGGGGTTGGGGATTTGGCCCCGCCACATTTTCAAAACAAAAACTCCCCCAAGGAAATTCGCCCAAAAGTTGTGCCCAAGTTTTCACCAGGGAATTTTGGAAAATCACCCGCTTACCTTTCGTGTGTCTCTTATATACACCTCCCAGCGC
>JABFOV010004773.1:0-13251 GCA_022817685.1 Aradophagus sp. ZL-2020
AGGCGCGCACAGGGCAGGGGGGAGGGGGGGGGGGGCGGTGGGGGGGGAGAAGGAGGGAGACGAGAGAGCAGCTAGACGGTGCGACGGAGAACAGGGGACGGGGGGGGGGCTGGTGGCGGGCGCGGGGCGGGAGGGTGAGGTGGGTAGAGGGGTGGGGTTGGGGCGGGGTGGTGTGAGGCGGGGGGACGCGGGGGAGATGTTGTTTGGGTGTGCGGTGTCGCAGCGACTCACCGGATCAAAAGCGACAAAGTTTTGTTGTTGGCGCACTCGAGGATCTTCTTCTTTTCCCAGCCCTCGACGGTCTTGACCCATTCCTCGCCCGGGCTGCGCCAATCCTTGGAGATGAAAGGCATGGCGGCGCGTATCCGCGGAACGACTGCGGCACGCGGCTGCGCGCTACGGACGGGCTCGCGCCCAAGTGCAGCAGGACAGTCGCAGCCAGGCCGAGCCCACGAGCGATCGGCAACCCGACTGACAGCTCCGACATTCGCCGCGCGCGCCCCAACCTCCGGCCGCGCACGCGCTTTCGCCTCCAGCGCGGCATCAGCTGGCCGACGCACGCGCGTCGCCTTGGTCGATGCTTTTTTGTTTTTCCTTCTTCTTCTTTTTTTCAAGGGGAGCGGGGGTGAGATTAAAAGAACGTGAAAAAAAAAAAAAAACAGATTATTCCTTTAATACCGACGTTCGAGTGTTTGTCGTTAAATATCATCTTGAACGAAATTGAGATTAGTAAGGGAAAGAAGAGATGAGTTTTCTCTGGAACCTTTTTCAATTTCATGAGCGATTTTTGATTGTTAAGTTTATGTAATGTATAAAAACGTCCCCGTAGTTTTTGACGTGATAGAAGTAAGCTCAAAGATAGGTAAAAACTGCGGGAAAGTTTTCTCGCGGAAAACAGCTGTTTTAAAATTTTATTATTTACGATGTAATTATAGGAAATTTAACAAACAATTTAGCATTTTCATTTTGGATTTTTTCATACTTTTTTCGACATCATTTTCGTAAAAGTTAATATTCATAAATTTTTTAGATATTATAGTTTTAGTGAAAAGTGTCTAATTAATGATAATCATTTTCATTATAAGTTTTTCCATCTATTCAACATTTATTTGTGATGATTTGAATTTCCCGCCTAACGTTATATGTTAATAAAATTAAGCTAATAAGTAATTAAAAGAAGTATGTAAATCACAATGATATCGTCATATGATTTATTGTGATTTATTCACGGTACAATCCCAGTGATATAGAAGTTATATTACACGAAGGGAAAAAAATTCGTTCCATGTGCCTCATGTAATACACTTGTTTTATCACTGCGACATCTCCGCGAAATTTTATAAATTTTAGCTGCCTAAGTCGGTTTTGAATTTTTCTTTCGTCTAAAATCAGCTTGACTAGGGTCCTTGAAGGGTTTCTCCGAGTCGGTAAAAAACAAGTACCGAATTGGTTCCTTACCTTAAGTCGATCTTTCCTCTTTTATGTCAAATTAAACTAGCTGTCGGTAAATTAGAAAACGTTTATAGCACGCGACAATTGTAAACTGACTTACTATCTTGTGTACTTGATATGCGTTTAGCATTGGGAAATGAAAAAAGACGGAAATAAACGTGTATAATGTCATGAGGGAATTCAGCGAGTGAATTTTAATTTTGTATCATTTTTCATCCGTTGGAATATTAAAACACGCCAGTGAAATCGCAATTTTTGACGTATAGTGCAAACAAAACATAAACAATTGTCAGACATTTTTACAAATTCATACTACAAGCAACATGTCACAAACAAAACAAAATACAAAGAAATTAAAGTGGTCATTGGACTTTTCTCATAAGTATGATTTTATCTATCAAATAATTGTTTTTGTACACTTTATTTATATTATTTACATACAAAAATCACAATTCTTTCTTTTCAATTTTGTATTTGTTCAGTCTTAAACAGTAATAAAAATTATACATTTCTAACCTCCTCACATTTTAGTAATTTGTTTTCATCAATTGAATTTAATTTCAGAAACAAAGTAGATAAAATATCAGAGCTGTCGTCGCCACCAGGATACAATCCATCAGTTGCATTTTCACACAGTATAGAGCATTCCCGCGATAGTGACTTTAATCACTTAATTATTAAAAAATCATGGGACTTGGCTCTGGGTCCTTTGAAACAAGTTCCTATGAACCTATTTATAATGTACATGGCTGGAAACTCGATTTCAATTTTCCCTATTATGATGGTTGGAATGTTGATTATAAGGCCAATTAAAGCTTTATTCACCTTACAACAAAGTAAGTGTATAAGTTGTTGTTCTAGTGTGTTTTGTTTGTTTTAAAGTCATTTTTATTATCTTAGCACATTTTACTGAATTTATTATTTTTTATATATATTTTATAACTATACAACTTTTTACTTGAAAAATATTTATATTTAAATCTAAATATAATAATATGGCATTATTATCTCATTTTTCCAGCATTCAAAGTTATCGAAGGTACGAATGCATTTGGACAAAAGTTCATTTTCTTTCTAGGACAATTTGTAAATATAATTTTAGCACTGTATAAATGTCAATCTATGGGATTATTACCGACCCATGCATCAGATTGGCTGGCTTTTGTCGAGCCTCAAGCAAGAGTTGAATATTCTGGTGGAGGATTTGTATATGCATAAGTTGATTCTGTTTCTCGTTGTCAGTTATTTATTTATAATGTTCTACACTTCTAAAAATAATAAACAATAATTAGAAAAAACACAAAAAAGAACCGTTAAAAGCCTTTATTTATAGGAGAAAAATATAAATCTGTTTTTTTTTTTCAGTTTTATTTACACATAATGATAATAATTGATAATAGTTAAGGCAAATTTCATAATGAGTTATTTTTTCTTATGCTCTTCTGCAAATTGTTTTATTCGTTCAATTATTTTAGCGGGTTCATCAACTCGAGGTATCTGAAATAAAGAAAGATAAAAATTAATATTTGGAGAGCTGAATCGTTTTATTTTATTTTAGTTTTTTATTTACTGATTGTTTATTGAAATAAAATACGTAACAATATATGACGACAATATTTTTGTTTACATTTTTTTTAAAATTGAACATATTTAAACATTGAAGTTTAATTTAAGAATTTGCTGCATGGTAATATGAATTGATTAAAAAATATAGAGATAGTAAAGTGTATTCAACAACGAATGAATTGTACTACTAAGTATAAATCATTATGTAAATTTCATTGACTATAGATGTTGCATTATATAAATAAATACATATGTGAATTACACAATATATTTTGTACATAATAAAATTATTATAAGAAATAATGACAATTGAATAAAAATTTATTCAAGTTATTCATAACCAAAAAATCGATAACTACTAAAAACTTTAAGATAATTATTCAAAACTCTATTGTTTAATCATAACCTTTTTACTTTGAATAAATATTTAAATAGTTGACCTTGATTAACAAGCTGTGAATTATTTTCACATTTTTTTCTACTAGTCTTTATCCCGAATTAAAACTTACCTCAAAATTTTGACTCAAATAAATCCCAGTGTAGATGCCACAACCAAACGTTACCTAGAAATCTTCTGTTATAAATCTAAACAATTTGAAAACTTACTATTTTTATGAAAATACTCACAAGAAATTTCAACATGTTGGAAGAAGATATAATTACTTAATCGTCAGTAAAAAAAATATTAATCAAAAGATTGCCTATGAATTATTAACAAATCGCTGCACAACGCTGCATTCAAGAAAAATGACATGCCATCTTCTTTTAATAAATGTTGATGTTGATCAAGCAAGAAAATTTGTCACTGATGACAAATTTTCACAGAGGTGATTTTTTCATCTAAGATAACATTGCTTCTTTATATTTCAACGACCTATCCATTTAAAGAAGTAAATTGTTTATTGTCATCATTTTGTTTTCTGATTTGCAATAACCTACAAATCGTCACTTGTTATCATGATTCCCTCAGAAATCTACAGATGGCTTTAGGTGTCCTTTAAGTATCAGCATTCTTTGATCATTATGTGTTGTTCCCTAAACGCCTGTCAAAGCAAGTAATTTCAAATTTTATATAAAAAGAAACAGAACCGAAACATTTCTAAAAGATGTTATTTACGTCGCGAAAGTCACAAATTGTTGATTATAATATTGTGTGAAAATTATAAATCAACCATGACGCAAGAATTATCTGGAGTGACTATAGTGATATTTATTGCGGCGGGTGTTTTGACAATACTATTGTTATTCATTTTTGCCAAGAGGCAAATAATGAGATTTACATTACGTTCACGCAGAGGTCCTCATATTCCAATTGGGCACGACGCTAAAAAAGTAATTATATACATATTCATATTATTTATTATACTATTTTGCAAATATGCTAGGTTAGAGATATCATTTGCACTTGCATCTGCTTGTATCTCAATTTAAAAACAACAATTACTTACAGTCATTAAAAAAAGAAATCGAAAGGCGAATTGAAGTAATTCCAAGGATCCAGTATGAACCACAGTTGATAAGTGAGCCTAGGTATATTATGCAACCTGGTGGACAAGTTCCTCCTCATTATTATAGATTAAAAGCGATGGATGACATAAAAACTTTAGGTAAAATTGTAATAAATAAGATTTCAGAATGGCGATTTTAATATATTCTGGAAAATATTTGTATGACATAAGAAGCATTATTGTTGTACATCCACAGTTTAACAAAATCAGAAAATTCATGTACCTGAAGTTTTCAACGTTTACAAGTAAACGAAAATTGATTAAAAATAATTCAACTACTTATATCATATTTAAAAATGAAAATCTTTGTTAAAATATAAATATATTGTAATTTTTGTAAAAAAAAATGTTATCAGGTTTTATATTTGTTTCTTAATAATCGCTGGAGACTTCAAGTATATAAAAAATATTTATTTAGAAATAATTTCAAATATCTACATAAAATTACTATTGTGAATATAGAAAAATAAATTAGTTTTTTCCGTTTCCTAATTTGTGTATCTTAACTGATGTAGAAGCTGAAATAACAAAGTATGATAATTGTTTGAAACGACATCCATCAGAAAATTTGAGGGCATACTTACTGACAACCTTAGCAGGATTGTTAAATGGCAGTGGTCAAAGGATGATACATCAATTTTGTGATTTATATGAACAAGCACGCCATGACCCTACTGAATTTGGCGTTGAAGAATATCAAGTTTATTCCCGTTTACTTTTAAAACTTATTGATGCGTAAGTATTGAAATTTCTAGTTATCTTTAGGTCTGTGATTTTAACTCATTGAATTGTTTTTTGTTATTTAAAAACTTATTTTAGAAAATATTAAATTATAAAAAATGACCTTTAATGGCAATTAATCTCAAATCACAATAATCAAATCTCAATATGTTAATTAATTAACTTGCATAGTTATCTATTTAAGATTAACTAACTTTTTTATATTTTTAGAGCTCGTTTGTTAAAGTCATATCCAAGCTCGAGAAAATCTAGTCCTAGTCGTACACCAATAAAGAAAAATATCGAAAACAAGAGAATTGTACTCGAGCCTCCAATGCGACCATTGGTTGTTGATCAAATGTTACGTGGAAGACCAAACACTTTGACGGTATTAGATAATAGTGAAACGTCTGTGTAGCATTATGAGTATCGTCACGTTCACCATATGTGACGAGGATACAGTTTTTAAACAACTCTGGAACGAGCTATTCAGAATTTGTTGCAATTAATATTTGGGAATTATGTACTGTGTACATATTAGTCTTATGATTAAGATTCAAGTAAATCTTCTAAAAACGTTGTTGAACAAATAATTGATTCCATACATCACCAAATTTTAGTCTTTTTTTTTTCTTTTTTTTATAATGTAAATTGTGTAATTACACTAATTTGTTAGTTTGAATTTAAATTTTGACAAAAAATAAAACTGCAGTCATATAAATATTAATTGATATTGCATTATTATCTTCTAAAAGTGTTTCATTTTTATTAAACGTTTTTTCAGTGCGATTCTAGTGAATATATCATTACCATTGTTGATGATAAAAATTGTTATTTCAAATAAAATTACTTGTGAAATAACTTGCACAATTTCCAAAGTACAGACTTAAGTCTAGTTCTATAGCATAGAACTAGAATCTATGCAATGTCGTAATTTAAATCTTGGTTTGCTCCGTTGTTTCATTTTACAATTAGAGTAACATTACAAAAACAGATATCCAAAAATGTGTGACAGTTTTTAAAATATATATATATATATACATATCATTAAAGTGTAAAAATCTTATTTTGACTTTAGATGCACTAAAAACAATTTCTATTTTGTTAAGACTTCTTCTCAAAACTTTGTTGAATATGTTATAAATTACATACATTAGTGTACAATTTTAAAATAGTATTTTGTTTTATTTAGGACTAAATTATATCTTTTGAATGTTACATAATTAATGCTTGTAATTAATTTATATTAATAAAAATAATGTTTTTTGTAATTGAATTGCTAAACTATATTCCATACATAAATCCAATAATGAATTGTTATATTTGAGTTTATCTTAAATAGTACAATTATAATTATTATCATTTAACATTTTTAAAAAATTTAAATGTATTAATGAAGAAAATGCAACAATAAAAAAATTAAGGTGATTCGTGTGATTTTTTGTACCCAATAAAACTAACTCTGTAGTTCAACATTTACAAGCATTTGCGATATCAAAAGTATCCATTGTATTACACTTAAAATATATCTTCCTTTATAATTTTCCTTGTTTCTTTTCCATTGAATGTTTATAATAAACATTGGCAATGTATTCAAAATAAAATAATAATAAAATTCTATATCAAGTGTGATTAATATTAGGAATTCCTAATTTCAAAATCATCGAAGAGAAATAATGAAAGTACCTTTAAAATTTGCGAAAACATTGCAATATTGTAACGACGTTGAACGTAACTATTTTACATAATATTCCTTCTCGTCTACTTTTCTTTATCTTTGGAAAGCTGGCGTTAAATATTTATCACGTATCGATTCACGGTTTTTTTATCACCTGAATGGGCGTGAGCGGCACGAAGAAGGGGACTGCAGTAAAATGAATATTTTGTAAATTAACTTCAATAGGTGGAGCTAACTGGTATCCAATTGCACCGGAAACTTATAACAATGCACACGTGCTCGATATGAACATGTGTCTAGAGTTATGTACTAAAAAAAAACTCAAAATGTATTGTCGCGCGGGCTCTTACTTATATTGTGACACATACTTTGACACTGGTTCCGTTACTGCCTTTTTTTAGCGATTGTAGTTATCCTTTCTTGTGATCGTAGAATGTCGTTTTCGATTACATTTTTGAAGGGGGTCTAGCCCCTCGTAGTAAGAATAAAAAATAAAATCATTCCTTTTTTTCTTTTTTTTTTTCTTTTAACATGAATCACATTCTTTATTTTCTTTATTACATTCACATTTAAGATTTTTTTTTCATTACATAATATTTTTCAAAAATGTATAACACATTTGTAATTTTTACTTCCTTGGTCCTTCGGTGTCCTCAGTGTCTTGGGTCACAGTGTGCACGGAAAAAAATACCACCTTGGCACGCGCGGCTTGTCGTTCAAAAGGTGAAAAATTCGCGGATCAATAAGCGTCGCCCCATCGACGTTTACAAATACTCTCCAACGAGGAACATTCTATCGATGCATTTGCTCTATCGAAGCAATAATTTTCATCTACCGAGTTTTGGCATTATTTGAATACTGAAATTGACACTCCGCATTAAAAAATGTTTGTTATTAATTTTTTTTAAAAATCAATATTATTAAAAAAGAGAAAAAAAGTTTAAAATTTTGTAAACATGTAAAAGTGCCTGACATCAACTCGTGACTTTTGCCTTGAGAAATAAATATACCCCACATTTTCTTGCGTACTTTTGATTTAATGGGATGTTTTTGGCCCCAAACTGTTGCTTCCGTGGAGAGTCGATTGTACTACAAAAAAGGCAAACTTTCGTTACTGTTATATATAACCAATCATTCGTCAAAAGAATGTTTTTTCAGCTCTGCAAAAATTGGTCATTAATGACGAAACTAATAGCGCGAAAATTCCAAATGATTCCATCGAAGAGATTTAAAATAAAATTGCCTGATGATTTGTCGCCGAAATTTCCACGCAGGGATTTGTAATTTCTTTTTAAGAAGCCAAAGTGATCAAGAAATTTTAACAAGGACTGAAAATTTCATTTAGAGTTTCGTTATCAAGATTAAAATGGAAAGTTCCACTTTTGCAAAGGAATTTCCAGGTCATGTTAATATCTTCGAAGAAAATAGTATCTCTCTGATTGGAAACTTCTGCGACAAAATCAATTATATTTACATTTGCATTTAATGTACTTGATTACGAATTTAATCTTCCTTTCAATGAACATTTTTTCTTTTTTTCCGTTTTAACATCACTCGAATGAAAAAAATGTTGACCAAAACACGTAAACGCATTGTTCGGAATGGAAAATAAAATAACGTGCGGTGTGTAACTCGCAGTTTGCGGATTTTCTGCGATAAATGCTTAACTATATTAGTGACATTTGAAAATGGAAAGGAAGAGGGTGTACATTGATTGGTCCATTGAAGCCACGTGCACGACACTCATAGTAGCATAAGCAAGCCCTCAGGTTACGCATCTCGTTATGAACACATTCAGGAACTCAGTCGATGAATCAAGTGAGATTGTTAACGACAGTCGCTTTATGGGGGATCGTCCACAAAAAGTCGTCAAAACTCGTCTAACTGGCAAATAAATTATTGTTTAGAAATGAATCGGCCCGTAATTTAATTAGATACAGATACAAGAATACTGTCTTTTTTCCTTAATTGCAAGTATATTGAAATATTGAACTTTATTACAAATGTATCTAACATTCATTTTTTAGCATTACTGGAAAACATGTTTTCAATCGAAATAACGGAATTATTAATCTTGGAAACTATCGAAAGAAAAAAAAATGAAAATTTGCAAAAGTCTTGAGAATCGGTTATTAGGGATTGAATACACTCTTCTAGTCCTTAAAAATTTGAACGTGAGGTGAAGTTGGAGCCCAAAATATGCAAGTTTGAATTTTTCGATTTGTTGTTGGTTTTTGGGTTTAAGTGAACGTTAACAAGCCTAATTGAAACGATGGATTTTCTAGCGTTCCGCAAAAATGAAATTGTCCCCTAAAAGCTGCAGAAATATGCAAAAATATCTTGACAATGCTAGGAAAATACGATGGGGAGTTTTGAATGAAAGAAAATTAGGTCTTGAAATGTCGGTCTTTTACATTCCTTCCGACTGATTTCACTGTAGTCGGTATCCAATTGATAAAGGAATCACCCTTGAAGACTGGCACGTCGTTCCACGGCGCATCATTTACCCTCTTGTCGCCCATTTCGTTGATCATGAGGCCAATGTCTCTGCCCCATGGAAATCGCCCTTCGGACAATTCTGTGTCGCGCATAAAAGGATTCAACCGCTAAAATGCCAATCTTCCTCAACCAACCAATGTGTACTCCAATATCCTACTTACTCTTTTTCTCAACTTTGTTTCCTTTTTTCAGTTTTATTTCTATACATGCGTGCAATTAGCGAAAATTCATCAAATTTAATTATTAGCATTCGCTAAGTTAGTTTTATTTTCGAAACGTGAATTTTAAAAAATAAACCTCAACGTGGAGTAATCGTCTCTTTCTAGATTAAAATTTGCAAAAATGTTCGTTAATAGTTAAGACATTTGATAATCAACATTCGTAACTTCTTTGTGCTACACAAGCGAAAAAAAAAAAAAAAAAAAAAAAAAAACCTGAAAATTGGAAAAGTCAGGGAATTTGACTTATGGCCAGAGAACAATTTGAAACATAAGATTGAGCAAAGATTTCTGGAATTTTTTCATTAATATTCGTTAAAAATAATACCGAAAATTGGAAGATCGATTTTTGCAACTTTGATTTCATATTAATTAATTATCAATTGATCGAACTGTGATATTATTTTATATGTAAAATACTTTGAAAGTAAAAACTTGATTTGTCAATGTTTTGACTACACCATGGTTTTAAAACTCGACCATTTCAAAGCTCAACAATTACGGTTTGAGAAATCAAAACTGCTAGGGATGATCGAAAAGATGGAATTGTTTCGATCTAATTGTGCGACTGGGTATATTGCGAATGATTTGAAAGCGACGTCTTTTCGAGCGTTCAATAACTTTAAAATCATAATGCGAAGTGAATGATTTTGAGATATATGTGATTTCGAAGGAATTCATGGTCGATTATCCTAGTAGCATTACGAGCCATTAAAGCTTCCGTACTCACTGGTGAAACATTGTCGCTTCGCCTCTGAAATCGTGAAATCACGAAATTTGACATAAGCTGTACACGCGTTGAAATGGCTCTTCCCCCCCAGTTAAGAGTGTCTTTTCTCCTCTTACTACCGTTGCATTATGTACTTCACAACGACCATTTACGATACATTTACTAAAGTTGCGATTCTAAGTATGTCTTAGTTATTATCTTTAAAAATCATAAAATCGCTACAATATTTTCCTTTGCAAATTGTTCGACCAAATTCATTCTCCTTCATGTTCTACTAAACATAACGGTAGAATTATTTTGCGCTTTTTATTATTTTTCATTTTTATTTTCAAGTGCTTCGTTAAAAATTTCTGATACAAAGTATAGGAACCGATAGAAAACTTCAATTTGTCCAATTCTAATCGCTTGTAATTATTTGTTTTTAAGAAATAACAATGTTTCTAATATGGAACATTAAACAACGATTTTTTCAGAATTAAAACAAAAAATTACACAACTAAATTATAATTACAGTTGAAATGTATGTATAATTTTGTATATATTAAAATTTCAATTGTATATATTATAAGACATAATCTTTGTTTCGTTATCTGGTAAATTTTCAACAATGTACATGAAACTGTTATTTCTTATCATGTGGGCATAAGAAAGAAACTGTAAATGTTTATAAAATCATTACGTCAATCATGCAATAAATTTTAGATCAGCGTTTTATTGATTTACGTACTATATCATGATCGTGATACGTTAATGAAATATTTTTTGTGTGCAGAATGTTCACTGCTAAGCATTTCTGGACAAAGAGTTAATGTTTGTCGCGTATCACGAGTAGGAAGTTCAATTTAACTCAATAAAAGACAATCAAAGACTAACAGTGACAATATACAAATATCTAATCCTCCGTCAAACTTGTTATTTTTATTTCAATCAGACTACAATTTTTACTTTAATTGTAGACTGAAAGAAATGTTTAATTTTTTATTAGAAAAAAAAAAAAAAAGAAAATAAATATGTGAATTAGACTTTATTACAACTATTATTTCTTATTTTAGTAATAAGAATTATTTCAATTACAATATACACATAATTATTCATTAACGTGTATTCGATAATTTAATAAAAAAAAGTATTTTAAACTTGTATCAATGGGTAGAGGACAAACTTAATTGAATTATTTCTTGTGACGGGCAGCGAAAAATTTAATAATATTAGATTTACTTTGTACATTGAATTGAAGCAATTAGAATTGGAAAGACGCAACGGATGTTACGGTCGAAAAAAATATCAAAAGATAAAAATGAAACATATTTTAAAATTTCTCTTGTATATAATTATTCGTCTCGTCAATTTCACACAAATCATTTATAAAGTTTAAACTGTAAAAATTTATAATTCAAGGTAATCGAAATACTTAATTATATTATAAGTTACTGCGAACCTCAGACTTTTTTTAAACAACAAAATTCCAAAAACAAATTTGTTGTCGTTTATATGAAAAATTAAACGTTTTTGTTATTAAATTATAAACTAAATAATAAATTAAATCTTGGTTCACTAAATTTAAATGAACTGACTATTAATTTAAATCGATTTTAGGCAAGAATGGTCACATAATGGCACTTTATATTTCATTTTATTTAAAATTTTTCCATTCGTACTAACGCGGTAATAATTAAGCTTGTTGATGGGATAATCCGACATGCGCCCCAGTCTTTGCCTTAATTGACCAGCTTCATTTAATGCATCAGAAATACTGGAATCACTGTAGTCCAGTTAAAAATCTTTTAAATAAAACAAAGAGTTCCGAATAATCATCGAAAAGCATTACCAACATTGTCAAACAGATTTAATTGTTATAATTGTTATTTTAATTGGATTAAACTGAAACAAAGTTTTGATACAGGGTGTCTTCGCTTCAACGTTGAAATAAACAAATCCCATGTATAACTTTGATTGATTTAGTCGAAAGTTATTTATTAACAAAGTTTTAAAGGGAAAAACTAACTGAAGAAACTGGCGTCACTGGATACTAATGACAATCCCTCGGTGGGTCGTTGTTGCGTAACACACATTTTTCCTTTTTTTTATTACACACCGACAAGAAGCTACTGTAACTGAGATCGAATTCAACTTTGTTTACACTAAACAATAGTAATATTAATGAGATTAAATCGGATTAACGAAGGAACGTTGTCTAATTATTGCACGGGATAGATAATGAACAATAAACATAAAAGTAAGCGCGAAACGAATTAACGAGAATCATTCGATAATTGATAGATTTATCCTTTTTTGAAATTCCGCCTAGAAATGCATTTAATGTTTGATCAACGAATATTCCAACAGAGCGAATACCGAGTGTCTTTACACCGATTTATTTCAAATTGTCATTAAAATTGCGTGAAATTGATATGCTATAATGACAAACGGAAATGATTAATGATAATAATAATAATAATAATAATAATAATAAAAAAAGAATGCTAAACGAAATAACAATAGTCGATACGAATGAGCAGAGAGCAATTATTTTGGAGAAGGAGTTAAATAGACGATAACTGAATAATACTATCAATATCTGTATTTTCACTAAATTATAATATTAGTATTTGCCTCGATACAGTCAAACTTGATGATTTAGCAAATGTTTGTTTTTACGTTTTTATTATCATTATTTGCATATCAATTATATAAGTTAGGTTCACGAGTCTTTCATAAAAAATTTCTTTATCATCTTTATCACAAAGTATCAGGAAATAAGTTTTCCTTTGCGAAGAATCAAAAAGTATGACTGTATTGCAATCACGCTCGTTTCAAGAGTCTACTGTAATTACTGCTTAACAAAGTTTTATGCCACTAATCACTCGATGTGTCGTACAC
>JABFOV010004774.1:0-13247 GCA_022817685.1 Aradophagus sp. ZL-2020
GTAACAAAATTTAAAACTACATTTCGAAAAATTATTCGAATTAAAAATTTTTTATATGAAAAGATACCAATCTAACACGCCTTAATTAAGGAAGTTTCGGCGGCCGAAAAAAAAAAAAAAAAAAAAAGAAAAAATTAGACACGCGCCGTAGCGAGCGCTCGAAGTCGATAAAAGGACGCGAGCAAAAGCGAAACGGCGAGATAATTTCGTTGCGCGTAAAACGAAACGACTTGTGACAAGTTCGATGCGTAGGTTTCAATGGATGCGCCCGCGTGAAATATTTGTTTTAAAGTGTCCTGTAAATGCCGCGCCGCGATCCAACGCAAATGACATTATTCCCGCACAGTCTTTTCAGTCGACAGTCATTCTCGTTCGGCTCGGTAATTTCATTTTTATATTACTTCCACTGAAAATCAATGGAATGTTCTTACGCTAAGTCGATTTCCCGGCCGATTCTTCGGCGAAATTATCGAACGGCTGTTTGTGATAAACGAAAAAGATTTTCGCGGATGTTGTTCAGCGTAATGCGATAAAAAGAATAACGAAAGTGTTTTCTTTCCTTTTTTTTTCGAGTGAAGTTGCTATTGATTATCGACATTGTAAAATGGTTTGTAAAAATGGGGAAGTTGGCTATTTTTTTTTTTAGTACTTTTTTTTTTGAGTTTTGCTAATTTTGAATACAATTTTGTAAGTTAAGTAATTTTACTAATTTTTCCAATTTAACTTTCCTAATAAAATTTAGAAATTTCTCTTTGAATTTACAATTTACATAAAAATTAGTAGTTACAGTGTTTTCTTCATCTTTGAACTTTTCCTCTCTTTTTTGACATATAAATTCAACTTTTCTCATTGTGAAATAAAAAAATTTTAAGAATGTATTCAATAAATATAAAATTTTTACAATTTTAATTCAAATTGTAACTATAATAAATTCTCTAAAAAAAATTTACAATAGTTGTTAGACTTATCAAGAACTCTTTCTTAAAACAAACGTAACAATTCTTATCAAGGCATCAAAAGTATTGAGTTCAATTTAAATAATCACAGCAATGATCATTCAAATTCAATTCCCAATTGTAACTGAATTACATTGGCAAGATGAAATGGTAAACTTGGCTATGGAATAGTTTAATTGACAATTCTCATAGTAAAGTTTGTATCGTGATCGTTATCAAGTTTCCCGTTCCATTTTCTCAGCACAATCGTTTTGAATAATAAAAAAAGGACGTTTCCTTTAAATTTATTTTTTATTTAAATTTATTATTCAATAATAAAATAACTATTATTAATTGATAATAAAAAATAGAATAAAAATATGTTCGCATTTTTTTAAGTCATATACAGAAATGATAGACAAAAGATTTAATTTTGATTTAAAAAATAATTATTTTGATTAAATAATAATAATAATTTGATTTAATAATAATTTTGATTTAAAAATACGTTTACAATGATTTTTTCAATAATTCTTTAATGTGAAATAACTTTAAAATCACCGTCATGTATATTTACGCCAAACGATTTACGCTTTACGGGACAATACAATAACTGATAATCGCGCGCGCATGTCCGCTTTTTTCTGCCATTCAAATTACCATGCAAATGATTCTTTCAACTTTTACGATAATTGTCGCTAGATTGCCAATGTTCTCTAATTTTTTCAACTTTTTTTCGTCAATGTAGAAACACTTGGTCCACCAATTTCAAACAGTAGTATAAACTGGCCCGTAATCTTTACTTTTAATCCTAAATTATTTCTTCAATATTTATATAATCGAAATATTTGTATAAATAATCGTATCGCTTAATACCACTTGAATTCGACAAATAATTGAAGAAAATAAACCCCGAATAGGCGATAAAAAGCGCACTCTCAAATTAACTTTGAGTACACCGAACGCGCGATTAAAATTTATAAACTTGGAACAAATTATTAGAAACACCGGCCAACTTTGTAATCTCCTCTCGATTGGAAATTTCAAACGGCTAAAAATATTTGAAGGAATTGATAGCGAACGAGAGCTAATAAAAGCGCGGCGACAGAAGTGGAAACAATATTTCATAAGTGAAGGAAAACGGAAATGGTCGGACGGAGGAAAAAAGAGGACATGTATCAACTGGAAACCGTTTTCACTTCCAGCCGAAAACGTATTATCATGAGTTAATCCGACGATCGAGCGCGGTGTATCCCGACATTGAAACTTGTCACATTTCTGTTAGCCAAACGATATCTCATAAGCGCGCGGGATTTCAGTCCGAGAGAATTCTTTTGCCTTTTTTTTGCGCGAGAAACAACCGATGGTTAGAAATGAAACGTATTATAAATGTGTCACTTGGTCCTGTCTTTCGAATTACCGCTGTTTATCGACGAAAAAAATATTTGTCAATGAAGTATTTTAGGTCTTGATTTTTTATGTATGATAATATGAAAAATGTTTTCTTTGATTTTAAAAAAACTTTTGTAACACCGAGAAAACGATTTTGTACAATATCACTCACAAAAAGGATGCATTGAGTGAAGAAAAATTTTCTTGGTTCAAGACAAAATGTATCTTGATATTTTGCCAAGAATAAATTTTCTTGAGTCAAGAAAAGTTTCCTTGATTTAAGGTACTAAGTGATTAAGCGAAGAAAATATGTCTTGACAGGATAAAATTAGGTTTTAATCGAAGAAAATAATAGCAAAACTTAGTGATTCTTGAACGAAGGTAAAGATTTTTGTGAGTGATGGATCGTGAAATTTCCAGTATACTTATTAGTTGAAGTAAAGCAATCTAGCAATGTCATTGACTGAAGTTAGTTACGATATGATATCGTAAACAGTTTACTATATAAAATTGTCCACGTTACAATATGTCTTGTGATGGTTACAGTATGATGTTTTTCAGTAAACACTCGGTGTTAAAATTTATAAAAACTGTTTGTCTCGTAAGTTTTAACATATTAAAAAATGTTTAGATAATAGTCAATTTAATAATAGATTTAGTGAAAAAAGTGTTTTAGAATAAACCACATTTTCTAGGTATAAAATATGTTTCCAAATTATTTGACATGAAATTATTAAAGTTGATCATATCATGGTGAAAATGGCGAGTTTTCGGAACACTCACAAATATTTCTTCAGTGTTCCAAAATTGATCGTTAGTCTACGAGCTGTATATATAAACCGTTCGATGCATTATTATCAATAATTGAAGTTAATCTCGCTAATAACAGTCAATCTTGTAGTTAGAAATATTCAATTGGATTTCAATTTATCGATAGTATTTTGATTGGAAGTACTGATCGTTACTATATTACGTAGAAATGTTGGAACACGTTGAGCACAAATCTATAAGACTGCAATAAAACAATTAAATGATACCTATATTTTGAGTTATAAGTATGTTGTACATGAAAAATATGTTTTATGTTTAATTTAAAAGTACAAAAATTATTGAAAACATATATCATATGACTATATCTAATTAAGGTCAATTGAAGGTCGAAATATGAACTGAAAAATGTTACCAGAATATAAAATTCTACAGTTTCGAAACCAAAATTAATGTTAATGCTTCACTACAGATGGCGTTAGGTAAAATATTTAATACGATACCTTCCCTACACGTTTCAGCTCATGTAACCTCAAAATCAACTAGTCGCGCCGCGGGGAAATTTATCTGCAAGCGCCGTGCGTATCGCGAAGCAACGTTTATGATTTGTCGCGATGAAAGATTCACGCGGAGCACGCGTTCGGCGATAAATAGCGCGATGAGTGGGCGACGAGCATAAAACTTTCGGCCAACGTTTCATCATTTTAACAAGTCGTTCGTTTTCGTTAAATTCGCGCGGCAGTTTCGTTCTTGAATTGATGCACGCGACTCGCGTGATTTAGGGTGACTCTTCAAGCCTTTATTACTAGACTAGGGTGTTTTCGAATAATATTGGTGAATTTAACAATTTTTAAACATAAACATAACCCAGCCATTGTATCACTCTGGGAAAATGTTTTTTATTTTGTAAAAATGAGTTCTTTTTTTTTTATCAAATGCAGAAACTGCCAAAACTTTTCAGGTGGAAAAAAATGTTTTGGCAGTTTCTGCATTCGAACAATAGAAAAGAAATCATTTTTACAAAATAAAAAACATTTTCTCAGAGTGATACTATTGCTGGATTATGTTTATTTTTAAACATTGTTAAATTTAAGAATATTTTTTAAAAACACCCTAGTCTAGTAATAAAGGCTTGAAGAAGCTCGGTCAGCCTTTACGAGATCGCGCGAACTTTTCGTTGTGCAATTCGAAAAATATTGAATTTCAACCCCACCCACGCATCTCGTTTATCACTGCAATTATTATCGCCACTTTTTTCGCACCCCCACCCCCTTACGATCGTTTCTTCGAATTTAATGGCGCATCGCCGGATTTTTACGGGCGAGTTAAGAAATACGCGGATAATTGATTCGGCAAACTCCCGCGATGAGACACACTTGACGACGGTATTGTTTGCTTAATGAAAGATCTCTTTTTTATTGACCGACGATGGGCGACGTTAAGTGAAAATTGTTTCCCCTGCTTTATTTGGCGATCCGTTTATTAGCTCGCGAGAGTGTTTGTTTGTGGCAAGTGGAATTGTACTGTAATCAGTGCAACTTCCGTTTAATTTTTCGAACATGTTTGGCAATTCGAATCGTTCGATAAAGTATTATTTATACTTCATTAAGTTAATACGAAAATAATCATACGGGTCTGACAGACCCGAGTTTAAAAGGAGAGTTAAACAATATCTATTTTACAATGCACATTATAATTGATATACGTATAAATATAATGTTATATTAAAGTGGATTTTATTTATAAAAAGAATCCACTTTTCGTTAAGACAATACTTTTGACTTTTTCAAAAGTGTATGTTTTCATATGTTGAATATATAATATGACACATATATTTATAAAATATATACAGTCCATTATATTAGATTATATCCAAAAACAATGTATAATAAATACAATTTATATAACTATATATAATTCGAAATTCCATTATCCTTGTCACGCAAATGTGGTTCGGGTCTATCAGACCCACCCAGCATTCTAAGATAAAATTTATTGTTTTCCTTTGTTAAAAAGAAGTTACCCCAATTGATACGAAAAGAAAAAACGACTTTCGATAGATTTGTTCTTAACCTTTTATCAGTTCGTCATCGATCGTAATAAAAATGAAGGGGAAAAAATAAATAAATAAGCGGACGTTTCCGTTGCATCGCAACGAGCAAAAAATACTTAACGTTAAAAGCATAATAAATAAAACAATATTTCTCTCGGCGACAATATTTCTCTCTTATTGAAGAACAAATTGCATCGGCGACTCGGCGCGCGTGGATATACATGTTAGTTACAAGCAACAGTTGATTTCATTCTCGTGATTGTACGCCATTTGTTATATACAAAGCAAGTCCCTCGGGCTTGGACGCACAAACATCATCTTATTCGGGCGTATTTCCTCCGCGGCGGTTCACTGCAACCGTTAAGTCGCCTACTTCCTCAAATAAAAACAAACTGATCCGGTCGCCAAGGTCAAAGGGTCAACTCGACGGCTCATCACGAGCATATTGGACGGTTAATCTTAAATGAGCATTACTTTTTCATCGTCCACGTAACATGGTACTTAATGAAATTGTCAGATAATTAGGCAATTTATGGGGGAAATGTCGTTGACAGGTTATGTGAAGGTGGATGTAAGAGAAAATTGAAAGATATTTTTATAAACAATTGTAAAAAGTTGGAGTGCTTGAAAAGTCTTGTTTCAAGGTGGGTTTATGAATTGGGGAAATTTCACGTGTAGAATGTTTTTGAGGGAACGTTTTTGAAATTGTTTTATCGATAAAAGTCTGCGTCGGTAAAGTAGAGTCGATGATTTAAGGGGTTTCTTTAAGCCTTTATTACTAGACTAGGGTGTTTTTAAAAAATATTCTTAAATTTAACAATGCTTAAAAATAAACATAATCCAGCAACAGTATCGATTTGGGAGAATGTTTTTTATTTTGTAAAAATGAATTCTTTTCTATCGTTTGAATGCAGAAACTGCCAAGACATTTTTTTCCACCTGAAAAGTTTTGGCAGCTTCTGCATTCGATCCAAAAAAAGAATTCATTTTTACAAAATAAAAAACATTTTCCCAGAGTAATACAACTTTAATTTAACATTTATGTTTAAAAATTGTTAAATTTACCAATATTATTCGAAAACACCCTAGTCTAGTAATGAGACTTGAAGAATCACCTTAATTTGAGGTTGTATCAATGTTATTGCATTATTTACACTATTAATTTTCATTTTTTTGTAAATAATTTCGTCCATCTGAAAAAAGAGGTTAAAATTGCATTTTTCATAATTGCATTAATTCTATTTTTGTTGAAATTTTCTTCATTGCTTTTTTATTCTACAACTTCGTTTTAATGTTTTTATAAACTTTATGAAGTAAAAGTACTTTATGAAGCCTACGTAAAAGTAAAAATATTTTAATTAGTGCAAATCAAACATACTTCCGCAGAAAGGAATGTAATTTCCACTCGGTTTCTCAGTAACCGTTATGATTCTGCTTTTGATATAAACATTCTTTGACCGCCAAGTTTTATCCTTCACAAAGGCTCATGTTTCTAGTAACAATAACTCTCTTCCCCAAAGTTTAATATGATGTGAGTGAATTCATTCAACAGTGATTCTCTGCACAGTAATAAGTAGAATTTAATCAAAGACACCTTAACATGTAACATTTTGTTACAAACTCATTTTGTAACTAGGATATAATTACATTTGAATTTTAAAAAAAAAAAATTTGAATTTCTAAAAAAATTATTTCAACACTTTCGTAGTGAAAAACGTTGAATTCATACGTAATATTATCGTAATATCTATTTAGAATTAACTGTTTTGACAATAAAAACGTTAAATTACAAAAGATAAAAAAATACTCGAAACAATGCAACTGGGTCAACGAGTACGGAGACGCATTTTCGGAGACAATAGTTCAAATCCTAGCTGCGGTCATTTCGGAAAGTAATTTTTTTTATGGCGGTGCGTTGGGCGCGTTATTTTAATTGCAACTACGGACAAAATGCACTCGCCGAAATCGTGGATGCATTTTTTCTCGTTTCACGGATTAATATAGATTCATTTTATGACGTGCTTTAATTTGCCCTGACAGTGCCATAAAAACGAATACATTCTATCGCTAATATCAACGGTCGCAATCCACCGCACGTTTCTATCGATCCGATTGGTTGTTGCTGGTTTTCCCTTTCTAACATCGCCGACCGCCCGAGAGCCACTGATTTTTTAAAATTCAATTTTATCGCATACGCCGATCCCTTTCCGAAAATGCATCTACTTTGAACTTTATTTCTTATTTTTGATCATCGTGAATGAAGTACGTTATTTCGCCCCCCCCCCTCTTTTTTTAATAAAACATGTCTTGTTATTTTGACCTTTGAATGACGACATGGGTCTGGCAGACCCGATTGGAAAAAGACAGCCAAATGATATTTGTTTGTGTACGATAAGGACGGTGAAGAATCATTCTAAAGTTTTTTTCCAAGTGTGAATAATTCAATTTTAAGCTCGAGTATCACAATCAAAATCGCGCGGGAACCGCGATATCCCATTGTTGAAAGTTTTTAAGCGATATAAAAAGCTGACCCTACTCTTTACGTCACGTCGTATCGGCCTCTTAAAATCAGATATTTGATCATAATAACGGTCAATTTACCCCATTAGACGGACCCCAAATGTGGCTGCGTGAATAATAAGAGCGCCGTGTCGGCGCATTACTTTATCAATAAAAGCTGTATCAATAAAAGAAGCGCGTTTATTTGTGCACGTAAGTTAAGTTATAGCGTAACTTAAGTCGCGGCCGGGACACGAGAGCCGGCGCTCCGCCCCTACTGTAAAGACAATATTATTATTTCTCGAGCATTTTGCGGAATGGAACGGTAAATAGCGGAACGAAGGCCCGATTTGATTGAGTCACAGCAGCTGACCGATTGCTAATCGTTTCGACAATCTATTTGTCGTTTTATGTTTTAATAATGTTGCTGTTTTTGTTGTTGTTTGTTATTGTTATTATCATTGTTTACGTTTCGATGATTAATTCTGTTTTGCTTTTAATCTTTTGTTATTGTTGTTGTTATGGTTTCTCATCATTGATGTCATTACTGTTTATGTTTTCATTGTTAATATTGTTGTTTATTATTGACCTTTTTATTGTTTTGGTTTTGTTATTTTCGTTTTATTTCTTATTATTGTTGTTATTTCTTATTATTGTCCCTCTTTATGTTTATTTTTGACTTTTTTTTATCATATCGTTTGTTATTTGTCCTTTTATTTTTTATTATTTTTATTGTTTCCTGTTATTATCACTGTTTATATTTTTATTGTCAATATTATTGTTTTCATTAACTCATTTACTTATTTTGTTTTCGTCGCTCTTCGTTTTGTTATTGTTGTTGTTATCGTTTTTCATCATTGATGTCATTACTGTTCATGTTTACATTGTTAATAATGTTGTTTATTATTGACCTTTTTATGTTTATTATTGACTTTTGTTATCATTACGGTTTTATTTGTCGTTTTATTTTTTATTATTGTTATTGTTTCCTGTTATTATCACTGTTTATATTTTTATTGTCGATATTATTCTTCTCATTAACTTATTTACTTGTTTTCTTTTCGTCGCTCTTCGTTTCGCTATTGTTGTTGTCTTTCTTTAATACACAATACTAACTACTATTTTCGCTATTTTGATTAATTATTGTTTTCCTTTATCATCCAAATCACTGCTTTTATATCATTTTTTAAGTTATCTTTTTATTCTTCGTTCGAACAATCGGACGATAGATGCTATCACGAATACTTTTCGTCTCGTTTTCAAGGAGGACCGTGATGCTACGCGAAACCCGGAAGGAAAATCGCACTTTCATCGCGGTCGATTAATTGCCGTCGGGCATGACGAAAGGGTTCGACGATGATTTTCCCATCGGCATTTCAATTGTCGTTATGAATACCGCACTCTTGACCCGAATTACATGTCGCTTCTTGTGACGTTAACGAATGGTGAAAATGAAGGGTCACTGCTTGTCGTCGAGACTTATCAATTAGAAAATCAGCTAGACAATGATTTAACGTACCGATCCAAGTTTAAAAAAAAAAAAAACAATGAAAATATAGTAATCTTCAATTTTTCTTATTAATTTTACTACGTAACATAGTAAATTTGTTAACAAAAGTAAAAGTATAAGTGTCGTTTAAATATGGATATATTTACGGTTACAAATACATCCATAAAAATATCTATAAATAAATCCATTTGACTCAATAATAATCAACTTATCTCAAGCAGACGTTTTTAAGAGCAACATTTTTGTTTCTTTTTTTTTTTCAAATATAATTAGTGAACGAACGTTTAAATGTTCGGACAACATGTCTCGAGACTGGGATATCAGTTGTCGTTGGAGAGGAGAAATTTTTTCAATCAAATAAAGTTCAGCTGAAAGGCTGTCGTACGGAATTATCGATCTCCTTGACGATGTATAAAAAATAATGTCCGCGAATAACGGAAGCTTATGAATTGTTAACTTGTTGATAAGTATGAATAAATCCCGGCATGAAATAACAATTTCTTTTGTCACCGTTCATTCGGATCAGTCGAACAATGGAACTATTTATAAAAGAACGACAATCATAATCTCGTAGAGTATCATTTTTCGTTTATTAAAGCACAACCGAGTTCGAAAAAACAATTTTTTTTTCTCTACTTGTTTATTATGAAATTAATCGGAAAAAACGGTTTCAAATATTTTGCGTTATTAGTTAAAATTCGAAATTCGTTTTAATTGAAAGTTGGATCACGTTTTACTGGAAAGCTTATTGCGAAATTAAATCGCGAAATTATTATGCGAAATTGGCGTGTTGGGACAAAATTGGCGGAAAGTTATTAATAAGTAATAGTGAAAGAATTCGATGAAATATTTTTGTATATATTAATATTAATTAACTGATAATTAATGTATAAATGATTTAGTTATTAAAATTACAATGTTCTTTTTTAAAAAAAAAATTTTATTAAATGTCACTTTTCACACACTTTAAAGATAGTCAAACCTTAATTTTTTTTATATGAAATTACGGAAATGGGAATTTAAAAGTATAAATGTTAAAATTATAGGTTATGTTGACCACGATTTATATCGATTTAACAGATGTTGATCATACAAGACATCAAATGCCTTGTTTCAAATTTACGTGATCGTAACACGAAACGACGAGTGTTTATGACGGATGTAATACAGTAATTTTAAAATACGAATCGTGAAGAGGGGGAGGGGGTAGAAAAATGGCCGACCATTTTTTCGGTCTCGGATAATGCAAGCTCATAAAACGGTTGAACAAAAAACTCGGCTGCGGACACACCTGTTTGTCATTCGCTCGTTAACGACAACGCGTTCGGTGCATATTTGCATCTGTGTCCGGTCTAATTGCTTGTCTTGTTTGTTCTTCCCTTCCTTCCTTACTTCGATGACGGTAAAAACATTTTCTAAAGAAACAAAAAAAACAAACAAAAAAACCGGGAACGTACAAACAGTAATGTCATTCAACCGCTTGTCGTTGTCTCTTCTTTTTCCTCACATATCTCACTTTTTGTACGTCATTCATGAATTGGTGAAGCATTGAAATGTTATACATTCTTAAAAAGAGGGAACAAAATTAAATGAAATGAATCAAAAAGATGGGAAGTATATCTTTACGCGAATGTGTATATGGATTTATGTATATTACGTAATTTGGATATAAAAATATGTATATAAATATATATATAATACATATTATATACAATATATAATATATATTTCATTTAACAAAAATATATATATTACGTACATATTCTATAAATATATACACACTTTTTGTACATGCGGTCCACAAAAGTGATATTAAATAAATATTTCTACGTTTTTAATGCAAGGTGGAATATAGCTGAAAAATGATATGTTTTGAAAAGAAGACAGAAAACAAAAATGTCACATAAAATGTATTGATTATGAATATAAATAAAAAGCAAAAGTTTCTCGCTACCGTCCGATTGTATATACTCACATCAATACATTCTTTTAATGAATATTTCTGTATTTTTATCAAATTTTCCCGTTCTTCAGTCATTTCAAGATGTGTGCAGAAAAATGGTAAAATTTATTGCGTGATACTCAAAATTGTTTCTCGGTAGTGGATTGTATTATATTTTTAAATAATCAAAATATATCTAAAATGATGCATTAAATATTATTCAGTAATATAATCGTTTTAATTATATAGTATAAATACGTACGTTTCATATATGAAAAACGAGAAACTGTGTTAATGGAAAGATCACTTTCTATAATTGCTTCTGATATGAAGATAAAACATTGTAAAATTGTAACGAAGAAAATTGTCGGATCGAATGGCAAACGATACGTTACCCTATAATTCGTTATTAAATGACAATTAATTGGTTAACAAACAGAAATGCAAGACAAAATCAATAAACCTGACTTCGAGGTACAGAGTTGCTTCTTTAAGGTGGATTCAATATGAGATGTAATAATAATGTGGAAACACGCAAGGCATAGCGCAAACTTGATGGCTTTTAAAACCCTCTAGATCTTTATATTTATTTCAAAAATAACAAAGTTTTAACTTGTTTCTTAAATCCCTCAAGAATATCGTCTTTTTCTGCACTTGAGATATGTTTCTTGTCTCAAGAACATTTCTTCTTGGCCAATTATCAGACAAATATTAAATTTTAACTCAAGATTATTTTTTCAGCCAACTACAATTTCTTACTGAATAAGAAATAAATCAATTTATATTTACAAACAAAACGATTCTTTTTCTTTGTTTACAAACAAAGCAATTTATGTTTACAAACAAAACGATTGACTTTTTTTGTTTACAAACAAAGCAATTTATGTTTACAAACAAAACGATTCACTTTTTTGTTTACAAACAAAGCAATTTATGTTTACAAGCAAAGCAATATACTTTCGTTATGTTTATACTTAAAATGCATGTTTACAAATAAAGTGATTTACTTTATGTTTACCAAGAAATCACTATGCTTTCTTCATGTTTATACTTAAAATTTATGTTTACAAGCAAAGCGATCTACTTTTTTAATTTTTTAAACTGATAGATGCGTTTAACTGTGAACTCAACTGTAACAAACTGTATCAACGTAAGAACACTCTTAAACGGCTGCCAAAAGAAGTAACAACAAAATCCAAATTGGACAGAAACAAAGCAACTTGTCCGAGACGATTTGTCATGTTTCTCACGGACTTATGATTCTCTGCATTTTTCTTATTCAAGGTGTTGTAGATGTTTGAACGCACTTTAAAGTAACAGTTGTCACGGAAGATCTTTTTGACATAAATGCATATTTCACGCGACTGTGTACTAAATAAACTATTTATTCACTTTATTCATATTTTGATTCCGCGTTTCTTTCATCTATTCATTAGTTTATTAATTATTTATGTTACTTTTGAAAAAATATCGTCTTTCATAAATGACATTAAACAAACGAAGCGAAACAATCTTCGTGACGTATCCTTTTGATATTACCTTCATCCGAGCGATCTCAATTTAAGAAAAATTATCTTCCCTAAGGCAGGGAAACGTGTCAACGAATAGGGTGACAAATGCGATTTTCCTTCGCCCAAAGCTTACTTGTTTATTTTATCGTATTATAAAACTGCGACGAATGGATTTATCGAGTGTCTTTGCGCGATCGAATTTCAGATATGATAGATTAGACCTTTTTCCGATCAAACAGTACCTCTTTTCAAATGTAACTACAAAGCGACGCTGACTTTCATACAACCAGATCTAAACATTTATTAATTAAGTTTGTACAATAATGTGACGTATATTATACTCGTTTTATAGGTCGCAAATATATTTACTTTTTTTTTTTTTTTTTTTTTTTTTTATAATTTACGTGGACTGCAGCGCCGTCTCTTATCCTACTCTCCGACCCCACGAGACCTCTCCCCACCTCTTATGCCGTCTTCTGCTTGAAAAAAAAAAACACACAACAAAGAAACTCGGAACAATGTCAGAAAGTCGTACAAAAATCTGATCTTTAAAGATAACTCTCCGCCGTACCTAACTACCCGCATCCATGTCGACACTGCACTCATCACACAACACTACTACCAGCTACCTTGTCTA
>JABFOV010004775.1:0-13244 GCA_022817685.1 Aradophagus sp. ZL-2020
GCGTAGGAGTAAGTGAGAGTTGTGGTGGTGGGGTAGTGACTGCTGAGTGATGTCTTGGAGGGGTGGGGGATGTTGAGAGTGATGCGGGGGGGATGGAGCGGGGAGGGAGGGGGGGAGGGAGGGGGGGGGGGGGGGTGGGGGGGGCGGGGGGGGGGGGGGGGGGGGTGGGCGGGGGGGGTGGGGGGTGGGGGTGGGGGGGGGGGGGGTGGGGGGTGATGGGGGGGGGGGGGGGGGGGGGGGGGGGGGGGGTCAGGCCGAGGGGTTCGGTTTACGGGCTTGGCTGGAATTACGGGCACGTCGGATTCCGGGTACGCAGAAATTTCCGTGCTCGATTGGGGGAATAAAATTCGTGAGGAGAGGAATGCGCTAGAATAATTTAGGCCGGGCAAATAGACGTTTTATTTTGTTTTTCAACTTTTTTATGTTTTTGATTCTTCCACGTGCAAATCAGCTACGCGGTTTGGGTTTGCAATCCAGCTTCGTGCACATGATTGTATTTACAAACAATTGGAATTTACATACAATTGGACGTGAGATTCGCTTTACATTAATTGTCTCCTTGAAGTATTTCGTTTGGAAAGCAATTTACAGCGCCTTATAGTTTTAGACACCCTATACGTATGCCTCGAGTAGTAGATATGCGTCAAATAATGTACACAGTAAACACGAGCACATACGCACGCTCGAGCGGAGACCATGAAGCCAAATAGACAGGATATGGTAGCGTGCTAGGATGAGATTTATACGATACCGGAACCCCACGCTTACACACAAATATTGGACGCAGACATGCGCGCACTTTAACCGGGGGGGCTATTTCGGCGCAATTTCTTTCGCCCTCATCGGCCATAAGGAAATAATCGGAGATGACGTTTCCCCGCTTCGATTCGACGCAAATCTTTTTTTATTTCGGCTTCAAACAGTATTTGTTTAAAATCAACTTGCGTTTATTTGTTTAAAACCCTTGCTCATCGACTTTGACGTGTATAATCAAGATGTGTACTAATGTGTACTAATTACCTCATATATATTTTGCAGCTGTGTTAACTTGTATTTTTAAATACAAAAACGTATATCTTAATATTGTTTAATATGGCATTACGATCATAAGATTTATAGTAAACACTGCAATTTTTCGTGGGTTACTTCTTTCCGTGTAGGATTTTTCACTCCGTGTGAAAACCTTTCTATTAAGATAACGATGAACATGCAAACGCCTCGTTACATGAAACGAATGTATGGTTTTCTCCCGAGGTTAGAAGAATGACAAGTTCCGTGAAAAGGGGCTGATTTGATCGACACTATTAATATTGCACGATTTAAAATAACTAAATGCATTGTATATGTACTTTTATAAATGTTGTAAAGGTTTACAACACAGTATGACAAAATAATTTTGTTGGTTTGAAATACCAGTTAACTCGATGTAATAAAAGCTCATAACAACTGAAGAAATTTTGTCGATAACAATATCAAAGTCAACAAAATTAGCTTAATAATATTATAATTTTTTTGTTCGGTTCTGTATCAAAAAATTGTCAAAAAATTTTGATCATAATCAGTTTGCAAATGAGCTAAATGACATTGTTTTGATTTTCAAACTGCTGTCGAGTGAGGGAATGTTTTCATGGGTATATTGGTTATTCGTGTACGAATGGTTGAACAAGATCTAGTTTAAAGGCATTTCCTTAATTCGCTAAGATTTATCCGATGATTCGTACAGTGGAACCTGTTTGGTAGATTCAATTTGTATAGCACCTTGTAATCGAGGGGTGTTTACGCCACGACCCTCGTCGTAAAGAAATCGAGGCAGCAAGAAAGTGCGCTTCGCTTTCTTGCCTCGGCTTGTCTCGTTCTCATTCAAGCGAGAGGAGAGGCGTTGTACTACTACGTTTACATTCTCGAACGCGTGCGTCCCCCCAGGACGGGATTTACAATGGCGTGGCAAACTACGCACTACGACGCCTACCGGCCGCAAAGTCGTTTGTGCCCTTCAGACGATTCAATGGCAAAAGATGTCGGGAGGAAGAAAGAAAGAAGGAGGACGTAAGGTGGATTGCCAAGCAGTCAAGGGCAAGCAGTTTTTAGGCAGGTCAGTGAGTACAGGTGGCATCTTTTGGGACATTGAAACAAATTATATGTCTCTTGTGTTCCGAAACAATGGGACAATCACGATTAACAATTCCAACGTAATTTTTAATAGATGCACTAGAAAAATGATTGCGTTATTTTGAAACACTCTTCAAACATTTCCGAGTGCATAGAACTATAAACTACTCTATCAAGATGAGAATTATCTCGAAGGGCAAAGAAAAAGTGTATTTCTCGGTGTTATTTGTAAAGTCTTTAAAATTGAGTAATATTTTTTACAAACGTTTTTATAAAGTTAAATTTATAATATTTTTCAAAAAGTCAACACACTGTTCAAATCGGCAACGTTGCCACATGTTTCCATGCCGAGAATATAAATTTAGAATGTTGTGAATGAATATCCTCAATGGATTGAATTCGTAAGAATGAAAGTAATTTGAGCTGCATCAAGAAAGCGAACGAAATGTACTAGAAGACGATGTTAAAATGAGTTTCGAGACGTACGTTCTTTGCGACACAGAAACACAGATTTCAATAAAAAAAAAGTACTTTCAAGATTTTTGGATCACTGAATACGATTTTTAATTCAAGCGTAAAAATTCAAAACGACCGATAAAAATAACAGGAAATTTTTCACCAACAAGCATAGATCTCAAGTGAATAAGCAGTTTCCAATTCATAAAATTAGTTTACGCCTCAGTTTAATCAAAATAGCGAAAAAGGAAGAATAAAGAAACAGTGTCTTACTACTGAAGTAAATAAAAATGAACGTGAAATCTTAGCTCACTCGGCGAGCCTCATTAACGACCGTTCCATTGATTTGGAAGCATAATTCAACTCGTCAAAGAGGCGCGACAAAGCGTGCGGCGATAATGAAATTCGCCACGGCAAATGACGCGGCGACTTCTTCAACATACGCGAGAGCACGGCAGCCTCGTGAAGGGCGAAAGTGGGATAAATCGGCGAATTCCATTGGGGTGGCACGGAATTACGTCCAGTTAACCAAAGTCGAATGAGCATGTGGCGGATTCTCGCTCCGGGATTTCGTGTCGCACGCGGCATTTTCGCTCGGTCCCCTCGCCGGCGTCTGCCCCTCGTCCGCCCGGGCCATTGTTTGGGCGCGCGTGTGCATTGCGATCGGGATTGCAAAAGTGCGCCGGGCGCGTGCTGCCGTGCGCGGCCGGCACAATGCCCCGAAATCAGGCATTGTGCCGCGCTTTGTCAATCGGAAAGCTGCGACATCGAGTTTCGGCCTCTTGCAGCTGCGCTCTCTTTTCACCTCCCCCTTTTCACCCCCTCTCCCCTTGATGACCCCCGGTCGCGGTTTCGTAGCTCACAAACAAGTTACGCCGGTTTACGTGGACAAGATAACTCACCGAGAGTAAAAAAAAAAAAAGTAAAAAAGATACTTAGAGGCTGGTTTATAAATATTCTGGCGCAGAAAAGGGGTACTTAATATGCGTGCCCGAATTTCGACATCGAGTTATAGTCATCGAACCAAAGGGATATTCCGCGAGGGTTACGGAAAGCAAGGACCACGAGATCTGTCGAACGATGGGAATTTATTGTTGGAGGTCTTGGCAGTTCGAGGTATTAAGGTTTCCCACAGTAACGAAAGAAAATATTTTCGGAAACGAGAGCGATGGTGATGAATATGAAACACGAGGCGTTTGATCAAGTTTATTTTATTTGACATTCGACGATGGGGTGTTTTGTCATAAATGCAGTTTAAAGTATTGGCGATTGCAATCGGAATAACCAATAAATAAGAATTATTATTGATAAACAAGTGATGTAACGTTTATGTCAGATGCTATTGTTTTTTTGGCAGCGAGTATTTATTACTAGTAAAATTTAAAACGCAAAATTTGTATTAATAATAATAATGAAATTCGTTGAGAGAAATGTTGTAATTTTATGTTAAGCATTATATGAGATACAGAATTAAAACTGTTATAAATTAACGGAAACCACACGCGGTTAAAGACCATGACGGTGTATTTATAGCGAAAGAGTTGAAATGAGATAAATAGCTGTAACTTTTCAGCGGTTGATCAATGGCAGAAAATGTGACAGCTTCGGTTATCGTTTCAAATCCAATGACTATCATTAATTTCCTTTAATACGGTATTCAAATAAACGGTGAGAGAGCTCTCTGCATACATCTGCAAGTTTTCTTGCAGATGCATCATAAATTTTAAAACATGTCAATGGCACGCGCTGGACATACATCTTTTTTTTTACAAATCATTTTTCTTTTATCTATACTATTAGTTTTTGAAATGTGGTTGACTGTCTCAATAATATTATAACGGTTTTGTAATTTTTCTTTTATCAATATTAATTTTGAATGCAACATTGATAGATAAATTATTACTTTTTTCTTTGAAAAAATTACTCTTTATTCTTAAAACTAGAATACTTTGTTTCGATTTGTATTGCGTAACTACTGAAAAACAGTCTGCTGTTCGAGCAATCAAACTAAAAGTGCCACTACAAATGGTTACCCTTTCTCATTAATTCACTTTGCATAGTTAACATTTAATTGCAACCATTTATTCCGAGACATTTGAGTCCATAAGTCAAACGACTTTTTTCGTCGTGTCTTGTGACGCCGCTTAATTGAAAGCATTGTGTCCGAGTATAATATTCGCCAGAAGCTCAATCGCCGCGTCAGTCGACGTCAAATTACTTAATTAAAGTGGCCGAAAGGTCCAACACGAGCGACATTAATATGACACTTCTCGCCGTAAAATGTAAATAGCCTAATTATGGCGTGCCTCGATTCGAATTCATGCTCTCCTGACTTTGACGTTTCATTATGGCCGCTTGTTTCGTTCCGTCTCGAGCTGTTGATTTCGTCGGTCGGCCTCCCCCGAAAAAGTCGGCCCTTTGTCTTAATTACCGCGATGTCTTTAATGACGAAATCGATGTCGCCGCGCACGTGCCGGTGACACGTACCGACTCCACGAGCAAATGCACCGGATAATAACGTTCGCCTACGATCCGACCGCGCGATAAGCGCAACGCCGTCCCCGTCGCTTTATTTATGTTAAACAAAGGGACATGTGCGCGTAAACACGACATCGAGTTCGAATTAGCGGGAGATAAGCAACAAATGCTTCGGAATAATGATGTATCTCGGCCAGGCCTTATCGCTGAATACGATTAACGAATTAGCGCGGGCCTCTTGCGAAGCGCAGTTTCTGCACAGACTCGCGCGGTGCGTGTCGCTCGTTTCGATGCAAATATTTGCTTCATAATTAAAACTCCCCGGCTAATCTATGTCGCAATTTACAGCATTCCTTATGCGCAATAGATTGTTCGGTGCGATTAACCGATGCAATTTCTTTGGTCCGATATTTCGAATTGGGATTAATCTTGTTAACGTGGAAAATAATTTCCTTTTTAAAATATACATTTGTGCTGGAAGGGCATACTTAAACGTTTATGCACTGAGAGAAATTGATAGTTGACGAAATGGTTAATATCTAAGTAATCGAAGTGAATACCCAGATCGGACACATGAAAAAAAATATCACTACAATTTTTTTTTATACATTTACAACAGTGAACTTATTAGTATAGCCATTCTAAGCATACCCAATAAATTTGTTGGAATAAATTGTACAGTTTCTAAAATTTACTTTACGAAAATAACTACACATTTATTCTACGAGACAAACTGCACTACTTTTCTCGAATACCGAGGTTATAAAATATTCTATGTCAACTATTTGAATAATTAAGTTCATTACCTTTTTCTTCATCATCATCTTATCATCGTCTTCATTTTCTAACCAATCCAGATTGATTATCTGGATTGTCTTGTTAAATATCCATTGCGTTTGAAATGAATATATCTTTTTACTAATATTAATGATAATTTCTACTTCCTTGTACAAAAAATCATCATATTCAGTGACAAATTGATTTAATGAAAAAAAAAAAAAAAAAAGAACAAGTGTCACGCTCCCCTGTTATTTATACATCGAATCTTAGGTTTGTTGAAGAAAGGTGCGGTGCAGGAAGTGCGGTGTTCCCCGCGTGCGCCGTGCATGTGCAGTGCGCCTTTGAAGGAGACCCTCTTGCAAGGTGGCCAGACCGGCGGTGGTCGTAAAGCGTATACGTGAATGGTTTTACGAGCCAAGATCAAGGCAATGGAACTGAGCGGCCAACCTGCCACCGACGGGACAGCCGTCTTCTTATATTATGCTGCGACTACGTAACGACGTGACGTATCTGTGACGTCACATGTCTCACATTCAAAAGACTCAATCAGACCGATCTAGACGCTTCTTCGGCCTAATTTAACATATTGTTTGTTGCTTTTCTAATCGAATACCAATAAATTGCTTTACCTCCGATGTAATTGTGTTGCAATCTTTTTTTTTTTTTAAGGAAAACGGATAGAAATTGTGTTTCAAAAATTGTGTTTCAAAAACCACTTCGTTTACTAGTATTCGTGTGTCGGTGTTGCCATTTGCCTAAATTTTTCTTATAACTTTGTAATTTGTTGTTAATTTATTGCAATAAGTTGTACACGATATTTATTACTGCATTATGTAATACTAAGTTGTAATAAATTTATATATATATATATTATTAAGTTTACCTGCAAATTCTGTAAATGGCAACACCGTCACAAGAGTGCTAGTAAACAAAGTAATTTTGAACATTAGCATTAATGTTTAAACATCAACTTGTTCTATTTGAAGAAAAGTTGATACAGCTAAAAAGATAAATGATGATCCTATCCAAGATTTCTTTTTAAATGCTCAATTCATTTTTGTTCATCTTGATGAAATACCTGTTTCATTTTATTTTTATTATTTATCAAAATTTCTATATTCAAAATGTGAACAGATGAACAACTTAGAATTTAGCTAGTGTGAAAGGAATTCAAAAACACTGATACTTACAAGAAAAAATAGTAAACGGGTCATGAAATGTTGCAATCACACGGGAAGAAATGACAGCATTGAATTAAAAATATAATTTTTGTTGCAACAAGTTTGTTGTATTCTCTTATTTCTCTTATTTGAAATCGTTTTGTTTTGTCAAACCAAAAAAACTATTTAGATTGAAACAGTCTTGTTAATTCTACAAAATCAATGTTTCTGTTAACCAAATTCGCTAACATAAAGCCATATTTCGTTTAAACAAAACAGTTTTTGTAACTTGAATAGTGACCCAATTGTTTTGCTGAATGAATAAAATTCTGGTAGTTTCAACAAAATACTTTTATCCATGTATAATTATATTCAAAGTGTTTATTAAGTATTCAAATTAACGATGCATTATAATAAACTTTATGAATTCTCAACTTATTGTATTTTAACGTCAAAGTAAATCACGCTTGACAACTTCCATCGCGTTCATTTTCGTTCCACCCTGTAAAGTTACGCAGCGAACGCGCGGCAATAAATAAGCCACACGCATCGACATTTGCGACGTCGAGATATGGGAGGGTGTAAAGCAACAAACAATTGCCGCGACGCATTAATTCCGGTGCCGGCGAGCGTGCTAATGCCGCCTTCTCGTCCGTGAACAATGACTCGCGGGGTCTCATCTGCGCCTCGAAAAGTCACCAAGGCCACGAAATTAACAATGTAAAAATGGTTCGGGGAAAGTGAGGGTATAAATCACGGGCCGACGCATGGCCCACGAACACGACGCATGCGCTTTTGACGGACCACAACCGAGCGCAATAATTGTTGCACGCGGTGAGTGACGAAAATGCGTACACCGCAGAAGAAAAAAAACATTTCTTAGAATTTTTTATTTTTAAAGGTCAGGTTCCGTGTTAAGTATTATGGAAAGACTAAATTCAACTTTTTTACGAATAAATAAATGTAAATGGGGAGTTTTCGTTAGATTTGATTAAGCATACGCGTAATAATAATAATAATGAAATAATAATAACAATAATAATAATAATAATAACAATAGTAGTAATAATGATAATAATAATAATAATGCGCGCATAGGAAGGTAGATAGTAGCGCGTATACAGTTAGCCGAGGTATTTAGGTGCGCGTCGACATTTCATCCTGCGCCCCGCGCTCCCTCGGCTTGCATTGTCGGCGGGGTGCAGCTGCTGGTGCGCGACCCCCATGCGTGCCTTCGTAAAGTAAAGAGTGGCCGAAGAAGGGGCGAGGCGGGGAGAGAAAGCGAAGGGAGAGCCACGTCACACCACCTGGCCCATCTGCGCGCACCACGCACCAAACCACGTGTAATTGCGCCTACGCGTCAAACCGTGCACGCACCGGGCTTCGATTCCTGCCCCGTTTTCGTGTTTGTTCATCACATTTCTGGCTTCCTCCGCCGACCGCGAGGTAGCCGCATTCGAATAGCAATGGTAGCCGAAATCGAATAGCAATGGCCTTTTCTCTGGCCGAAGTAGATTGGGAACATTGTTTCGATAGCTTTACGAATACTCGCTGGTCCGTCGGTCCGTACAACTCATCGATCGAGAGATTTGATTTACGGAATTGTGAGCTCATGTTGGACACTGCGGCTGCTTTCTTGAAAATCAAAGAGTTACATTAAGAAAGTAATTTTTTTGTTAATATTTGTAAAAGGTCAAAGTGCACTTAGGACATTGATATTATTCAAACCTTTTACACGGATTTTCTTTTCAATTTTATAGATAAAAAAAGTTAGGAAACGGAAAATAAAGGAGTTACTATAAAATTTATTTCTATGAATCTGTGATGACAATCACTCTCTTCACTTTTCATCTAAAAACTTATAAATTATAAAAAAATGTTGACGTATTATTATTAATAACAACATAGGTAATTTTTTATTTGATTGATTGTTAATTTATTGAAAATTTTAATTCGTAAGTAAATTTTAATTTACTTAAAAATTGAATGTCTTCCTTTCTTTATTTCAATTAAATTAAAAACGTAGAAGAACTGATGTATGACGCACACTCGATTGCGATTGATTTATGATTTACGATTGACTTCGATTGATCGTCGCCGAAACTGGTCTAACTATATCAAATGTTTGTGACGTGCAAACAAAATCGGTCCTTCGACCGAAATCATAATGAAGTGAATTTTTGCAGCCTCATAATTCGATCATCCGTCAGTACTTTAATTTCAACTGCGGTGCATTCCCGGGGCCCCGCTTTCGGGGATTAATCCAAACACTGGTCGCAATTGTTAGCTCGGCCATTTTTTGAATTAGATTGTATCCTTGGTTCAATAATGCTACGTGCATTTACTTACGTACTTGTGCCATTCAGCTCGTTTGAGGAACGTTCCATTGTTCGGCACGTGCCCGCATCATCGAGAATACACGCACAGATGCATACAATCTTTTAGTAAGCCTGCGGTCGAAGCCAGCCGATATGCCTTATTACTTATATCATATTTGTTCAATCCAATTCGGGATAACGAAAATAGATACAGATTTGACGGTGCTGATTAAACGACATATCGCTTTGGCTTCCGATCAAAGTAGAAACGAGAAAAAATATTGGATGGATAAGATAGTAGTTGCATCGGAAATTAGGAACGAGGGTCAAGGAATCAATTTCAAACATATTTGTGGACAGCTTACGAAATCTGTTTCATATTTGGCGCAGTTTGTGTAAGATAATAAAAGAACGCAATGTTTGTATTTTATCTTAATTTTATACATACATTTATAAGGTGCATAACATAACATATAACACTAAAAAAATTACTTGAAATTATCTAAATCTTTACAAAATTATTGTATTAAACAATTTGAACTTCGTAGCTCTACAATTTCTCTAATGTTTATAAATTTTCCATTTCAAATCACTTAATGTAAAGTTTTTCACACAACCTTATATTATATTCTAAAAAGATTTTTGACCAGAAGTAGACAAAAATATTTAATTACCAACTTTGTTACATAATGCAAAGTTTGAATGCAATTCCGATAGAATTTTCGAACGCTCGGAATTCCTCGGCAGTATTAACTTTGTCCCGCGTACCTTTCTATCGTAATAATGTGAAATTGACGAGATGAAAGGGGCCCGAAAACGCCATTAATAATAAAAACAGGCTGGTGTTTGGAAAGGCCGAGTTTCTCGAGCGCTACCGTAGAAACGGATGGCGGAGTTTGGACGGCGAAGAGGTGCTTGGGCGATAATAGTGAGCGCGGAAGCGAATAATGTTAAATGGCTCGGTGGCACAATAGAAGCGATCCAGCGGACCGGGATCGAAGGTTTCGCTCGACATGTGGCCACTGGAGTCGCACAAAATTCGATCGCTCTTAGGAGGACTTAGCGTTCCGCGGCGCGGCCTTTCTGCCTGGGGAAGATGGTGGACAGATGTGTAAGTGGGTACCCCCCAGAGCGCAACACCCCCATCCATATGCGCGCGGAGAACCCATACAGCGAACCCGCTCGAAAGATCATCCGAGCAAACCGATGCCTACTGCAATCATTACCATTCACCTAGCATTCAAAAAGAAAGCAATTTTACACTCGAGCGAACCCTTTTTCGGCCCGATACTCCTGGCACGTGGATACCCCGCTATTGGCTTGTTATCAAAACCATCCTACGGATATTGCAACGACGATCTTTAGCAGTGCCGTGTTTTCCCATGTTTACACCGTTAACAATTTGGTTTTTCTGCTCAAACAAACGTGACATCCCTAAACTCCTAATTTGATTAAGTTTATTCAGAGTCGAGAAATCATTTTGATCATTGGAAACGATCCACGTAGGTCTGGATAAGCGATATTTTTCATCCTGAAGTTCGTCTTACGATTGAAAATAGTACATTATTGCCGAGGAGGCGCCACTCCGCCTGAGACCGGTACAATACTTTTCACAATGCGGAGGCGGGGCGAAAGTGGAACTTTTCGTCCCCAGGGAGGCAAAGTAACTCGAGAGCGCATGCCCGCACTGAGACATATACGTTTAGTTGAAACTGTCTTTGGCTTTGCCTCCCGTGGATACGTATAGTTCCACTTTTGTCCACTCCCTAGTCGTCGAAATTTGTTTTCTCACATTTTTATAGGCACGGCGGATAACTCGGATCGATTGATCAAATCATATTTTTTTAATAAATTTCACCTAATCAAATTTCAGGGATTTTACACTTACGTTTACGTTATTAAATTCTTACACCATGTTCTTTTAGAACATATATAAAATTGAGAATAATTTTTTATCTCTTGAACGTACACTCGGATAGACGGATAAGAAGACTCGGTATAATTTGTCAAAAGTCTATATCCACCGGCTCTTCCGAAATCCACAAAGTAATCTTCGTGGGATTACCGTGTCTCCAAAGGTCAACTTCCGCGAATAACCTGAGTGCCTTTGTAAAATGTACCTTTGATAATACCCGGTTACTGAAAATCACTGCATTTTAATACATTGATTTACAAAATTAATTCGTCCATTAAAGTTAAAGAACATCTTTGGAACGAACTTCCAGCACTTGCATTAAAATTCGCTTTTAACAACGTGCATTGTTCAGTAGCAACGTTTCTCGAAAGTTCACCTCGGTAGCATGTGTGACCTAAATTACGTAACGATAAGCGAGACAATATTCCGCCATAAAACTGTAACTACATTGTTACGACAAATAGGTGGTCTTGAAATCCGACAAAGGAATTCCGTCTCATGGGGGCATTTTTGAGCGCCAGCGCCGGCGGATAATAACGAATTCGATTCAATCGCGTCGGCATACAAAGTTGTTAAGCTTTCATTGTCGAGTGACGCGCGGCGCCCATATTAGCTCGATTCTTACGACCTTCCGCCGAGGATACGGGTCCAACGTGCGATCTTTTAATATCGCTTACATTCAATGTAAAGGACAAAAAAGTCAATAAAACGAGCCGGAGTGGCGTCATTTGTGTCTCGAATATAAAGGAGACGCGAAAGATCCGAGTGGCTCAAAGAAGCTAATTTAATTTCTCTAACGATTTTATTTCTGACGTCAATTCCATCTTTGTACTACTTCCCAAATGACGTTATTAAGGAAAAAAATTTCAGATTGTACGAATTGAATTTAAAGTGTTTGTACTTGAATTAGGCTCACCATTCTGTGAATCAAATTGTTTGAATACGGTATCGAGATTTATTTTTATTATTGATAATAATAATTTATTATTATTTAACTGCTTAATATTATTTTCTAATTCTTTCTTAAAATTTTTGAAATATTGAAATAAAAGATCTGAACATTTAGTCTTAAAAATGTACAGAAAATAGTACATTACTCCCTTGGGCGCCACAGCGCCGGAAGCTAGTACGATACTTTTCACAACGCGGGAACAGGACGACAGTGGAACTTTTTGTTCCTAGGGAGGCTAAGTAGCTCGAGGGCGTATGCCCAAGAGCGCTTTGCCTACCGTGGATGGGAATAGTCCCACTTTTATCTGCTCCCGCATTGTGAAAAAGCTATTTGTTTTTGCATTTTGTTATTCCATAACTCGTACAAAATTAACTTAAATAAATTATACAACAATTTATATTTCTTAACGTAAATGAAAACAACCAATATTTCTTAATAAAAAAAAACTACTGACTTATCTAATAATTCTTTTGTCGTATCTCGAGGTACAATTTTCATTAAGTGCCATGCAAATTGTTGCTCGCAAATTTCTTTATGATATCCTCCGAGGAAGCCATAATAAACGACTAATGAAATTCATTTGTTCTGTTGAGCAATATTTGCAACGCGGAGTCACCCGTTGCTTGGTTTAATTTGTATCTTACCGAATTTTCGAGACAATTAGTCGATTAATGAATCGAGCTCGGCTCCATCGTAATCGACATTCTTGAAGGCGAAATCAACTCTTGAGACGGTAAAAAAAGTAACGTAAAGTTACTCGCCAACATGCAATAGAAAATTACAATTTAGCATCAACAAACAACAAAAATTAATATACTTATATTTTACACGAACAGTAAAATCCTAGTACAATCTGTTCAAGAGCTTTACGAGGCCAGTTAGTAAATTGCAATAGGATTTTGTTGCACTGCACACCTGATAGAAAATTTAAACGATTCTTTCTCTTAATTAGAGTAAATGTGTTTTATAAGGCAAAATTATCGGTGAGTTGCAGAAGCGCACCATGACTCACATTTTGTTACAAAAGCGCACTGCTGAGGTGTTGTGGAAGCGCACCAAACACTGTTATGAAAGCG
>JABFOV010004776.1:0-13244 GCA_022817685.1 Aradophagus sp. ZL-2020
CCTACGAGTGAGTTCTTCTACAGCGACGTCCACGCCATCTACTACTCCACTGACATCTACGTCAGCCTACCATAGCAGGCTTCATGCTATAATGAATAGTACGCAGTTCTTATGTTTTTTTTTATTTTATTGCCCACGTCGCCGCGAATCCCATCTATATTGTTTATTTTATTTTTTGTTTGTTTTTGTTTTTTTTTTGTTTTGTTTTTTTTTGGATTTTTTTTTTTTTTTTTTTTTTTTTTTTTTTTTTTTTTTTTTTTTTTTTAGCATTTTTTAGCATTTTTTCATTAGATTTGATGTGTTATAAATTTTTGACTTGCGAGACTAAGCAAGGAATACAGTGAGAATTCAATAGAGTGTAAATAAGAATAAGGCATGATGTTCTTAATTTTTTGAAAAGTTTGGACATATTTTGAGTGAACATAAAGAAAGTAAACTTAAAATTTACTTAAAAAGAAAAAGATTAATAATTAAAGACAAATGTATGCATTGCACTTACAGCATTTTTCACAACTAATTCAACTAATTCAACTTACATTTTCTATTGAACGTTTTTTGGCGTTATTTTATTTTTTTATTTATTATTAAAATTTAACTTTTTATACAATTAAAAATTTAGATATAATTCAAATGTGTTATTACATATGTAACAAAATTATTTTTTTTGTAGGTAACTTTTTTTCACCTATTTCCTTATTTTGTCTTGAATACATTACTTTTGCAAATATAGTTAGTTAAACGAAATTTAATAGCTTTTAATCAAATTAAAGTTATTAAATTTCTATTACAATTTCATTTCAAATCAATAGTTTTTCATTCTATATTTGATTAAGTAAAATATTAATTAGAAATGAGTAGATGATATATTAACAATAAGATCTAATTGGCAAATTTCTTATTGGAAACGATTTTGATAATTGAATGGGATTAGGTATGTACCTAAGTGAAAAAGGTACGACGAAGTCCCAACAATTATCGCCAGGACATCATTGTCCCATAATTCAATCGTTTTTATGTATAAAAATGACGAAACGTTTGTTGCAACGATTAACGTTGGGATATCGTTATACCTTTCCCGCTAGGGTAAATGTACCATTGGAGGAATGAGAAGTATTGCAAATGATTCTTATTGAACAATCGGTACATTTGATCAATGAGCGATTCTCCCATTCAATGTCAATGTTTTGTTTGCATGTCATTTAGTTACAAAAGGTTTTAATTGGTATTTTATTTAAACAAAATTTAAAGCTAAAATATTAATTTCAATTAAAAAGTTAAATTTATTTCAAATGAAAATCAATGGAATTTTAACCAGGATGTATAAATAAAAGTTAAGATAATTTAATGTATCAGGGTGTCCAGCGAACCTTGAAATCTTGAAAACTGGGGATAAAACCTTGAATTTGTAAAACCTAGAAAAAACATGGAAAAAACCTTGAATTGAAGAAACCTTGAATTTTCATTGATTTACTATTTTCTTATTTTATTTCGAATACTTTTTTAATTTAAATGTTATTTAAAAGGAAAATGATGTTTGGCAATTGAAATATTTATCCAATATATATGTACGTATGATATACGCTCCACGCAACATCAATTTAGTTGTACTCTTGTATACAATTTAAATGTCGTGACTGTAATTATTATACTTGATAATCAATTATTTGATAAAATTGGGTTTGTTTCAATCTCGTTGAACCTTAATATAAATAAACATAAAAAAACTGGGAAAAAACCTTGAATTTTATTTTGACTTTTTACTGGACACCCTGACTGCATAAAAAAGATAATTTTACAATAATCTTTAAATTGTATGTCTTTATTTAATTTTTGTTTACTGTGTTTATATATTTTTATACATTTTTGTTATGAGTCCTAAATATCTATTCTGAAAATAAGTTTATTTCACACTCTTGTAAACACCTTAACAACTTGACTTAATTTTGGAAATTATATTTTGAAATATTTTTTTTAACTCAGAAAAGTTGAACTTACATTTTCGTTAAGATATTTAATATCCTTTTTAAATTATAAAATGCATTAATTAAGACGTTTATAATTATTTATTTCTTGTTGGTATATTTTTTTGTTTATAGATTAAGTAAATCAATAAAATAATTTACACTACACGCCTTTGACAGGAAATGAAGCTTAAAAGCCCTCAGAAATTGATGAAAATTTATACCCTTAAAGAGATTTATCGATTGCTTTTATGTTTATGAAACATTGATTAGTTATAGCATATTTAATTACAGAAAAGATTCCTAACATAATCAATATACAAAATGGCGGACTCAATATGGAAGACCAAAATTTGACAAAGTGAACTGTTTTACATGAAACCTAGTACATATGGGTATTTTGAGTTAAGATTTTCAAAATTTGTGGTATGCCATATTGAATTTTAAAAATCTTTTTTGCACTGTAGGAAAATATTTATAAGAATTCCAAATTTTAACTCATCAATTTAAAGTTTTTTATTTTTTTTTTTTTTTTATGTTTCTATTATATGATTTGAGAGAAAATTTGAGAGTTACTTTTTACTTGCTATAATAAAATTCAATGTTTTTTTATTATGAAAAAAAAAAAAAAAAAAAATCCCTTAACTCCCTTAACTTTTATGATACCAAGTCTTTTTTCTTCGTTATCTAGGTCTCTTACATTTTATTTATTGAACAAATAAAAATATATGTACCATTTAGAAAATAGATTAATTTCTTATCAAAAGGTTAATCAAACCAAACACTGAGCACCATGGACGACGAAGAGCGCCTTGAAGGTGAAGAAGAAATGGAGCTTGATGAAGCTTCTGACGCAGAGGATGAAGATGAAGATAATTCAGGAATCCCAATTTCCCCTGCTAATTCGGACCAAATGCTTGGTCCAAGACCTACTTCTGGTAACGGTAAGTAAAAGTCTGTAAATTATAAATGTTGTTAATTTTTACATACAGACACATGACCTTGAACGTTACTGTTTAAAATGGAACGCGTTATCGTTACTCTTACTTGCGGTAACGTGTGTCGTTACCGTGACTCAATATAGTACCTTTTTTAAGTAACATGTTACTTTTAATGACGTTACTCCCAACATCTGTTTACGTTACACTTTTTTAAAATTTATTGTTTATTTATTTGCCAAATTAACTTCATCCATTGGGTCATTATAGTTACACCAGAAGAAGTATGTCACGATCCCTTGAGATTCCCGAAAATTCCACTTCCCGGTGGAAAACCAATGAATATAAGACGTGGTCCTGGAAGACCAAGAAAAGAACGTCCTCCTGGTATGCCAAGAGGTGGAAGCATTAGGAGGGCATTTGGACGTGGTCTTTCTCGGGGCAAAGGGTATGTATCACTTTCTTTTTCAGAACGATGTATTTACATTTATTTTTCCTAGTTTAACCCTGGAGTGGTGGTCGCGCTACGGTCTTTTCGACCGACGAACAAAGATAACCATGCGGCGTTTTTGTTGATAAACAAAGAAGTGCCACGAATGAGCGACCACTCCTGGATTAACAAAATTATTTTAGAATTTATTTGTAAATGTGCGTAAAATTGGCCATGAGGTGAAGTGCCACAAGTTTTAGACTTACACATATTTGAAGGTGGAATCGTCATAAGTTAATATAAGTTTCATTTTCTTATGTTTATTTGTTACTTTTTTAAAGTATCGTCTTACTGCAACAGGATATTTGTTATGGAAAACAGTAAAACAAGATATCAACTATGTAAATAAACAATGCAAAGAAAGATAAAAAAATTACCTCTCCTATTGCTTTGTTTGTATCCAGTGTTTACATTTCAGCTATCCTCTTTTTATTTTTTGTTTCAATTTGAATAAAAGTATAGATTTCTGAGAATTTACGCTAAGGGAACAAGATAGTCAAAAAATATGTATTCAATGTATATATTATGTATTGTCGTTTTGCTTGATCAAGAATTGAATCTGTATTGCGTCAACCCTAACAAAAAATCCATATAGGAACCTATATAGGAATTTGACTCAGGAACCTGCATAGGAAGTTACTTGGGTTCCTATATAGTAACCCATACGATCTGCGAACCTATCTGAGTTCCCATATGAGTTCAATTTGATCAAATAATCACCCATAAGGGAACCCAGATAGGTTCCCAGATGGTATGGGTTCTTATATAGAAATTCAAGTAAGTTCCTATGTAGGTTCCTACATGGATTTTTTTTTGTTAGGAATGTTCGAATGTCCGCTCAGTTTGTATCGTTTCAATATTAACGTGTTCAATATTGAATCAATATTTATCACATTAAAATGATATTGAATTCATATCGACAACATGTTGATAGAAAGTTGAAACAGTGTTGAGTCCATAACGATGTTGGGTATTAAAATTACATTGATAAAGCTTTTGATAAAAAAGGTGTTTATAAGAACTTTTTCATTAGACATTTTTGGAAAGATGAAAATAATGAATCAACGTTGAACCAACGTTGTTTCTGTTGTAACGTCATTATGGACTCAACGGTATATCAACTTTATATCAACATTATGTCGTCAATATCAATTCAATATCATTTTAATGTGCTAAATATTGATTCAATATTGAACACGTTAATATCGAGACAATAGCACCTGAGCAGACATTCGCACATTGTTACAATATTATTTCAATAATTCTGCAATATAGTTTCAACCTTTAATCAACAAAACCGTAAATATTGAATTAATATTTTTTCGACTGTCTTTTTCTCTCAGAGTAGTAATTGTTACACTTTTGCGTCAAATAAGGTCTAGATTTTTGTTTCCGAAATTCGTATCTCGAATTCGTTTCCAGATCCAAAACTCCGGACTATATGTCAAACTTCACACATATTATAATCAAAGTATTTGGAATGGAAGTATATAATAATTTCCATTTATAATATTTTTATATATATTTTTTATAATGCAGAAGAATGGGCTATGCTCGAGGAATGCCTCGAAGAACCAAAAGCAAAGATGATGATACACATTCAGAGTCACCTAGTCCTCTTCGATTGGGAGATGATGCAACAGGTGATGGAGAATCTTCATTTTCCGATAGAATTATGCCTGCTCCAGAAGAACCACCATATTGCCCTGAGCAATGGTACTTATCTAATTTGTAGTTGAAACATTTTTTTTTATTCAAATTTATACTTGTATTTATTCATTGAATATATTTTCAATTATTACATTAATTACATTAATTCAAGGCCTGGAAAAGTTTGTGCTTTTTGTAATCTGGGAGAAAGAAGTCAACTGGGCCAGGGTGAATTGTTAAGGCTAACATTGCCTGAAGGCTTCACCCCGGAAAAGATTATCAATCGAGATGAAGTTAATGATGTTCTTGTTGATCAATCTTCTATGGGCGATAAGAGTCCTAGAACAACTGGACTGGGTGCCGTTACTTGCAGAAGGCAAAAGAGCCTTGCGAAATGCCGGTAAGTTATCACATTTTTTACGTACATTGGGAGTGGAAAAAATGGATTTATTCGCTCCTCAAGCTGTAAGTTTCATTTTACTGTCCGCTCTTTCAACCCATAAAATAGCGTGCATGCCTCAGGCGCAGTGACGCCCTTGGCAGTAATATTCTACTACCAGCTTCTTTGATCAGTGTTTCTGTTGGTATTCTTATCAAAGTGTTTTATTGTTTAGCAACCCTAGTCTCACCAACTTCACAGAACCAGTTGAAGAATTAACAATCGTTGGTTATTCTGAAGAACCTGAGGTGAGCATATTATTTGAAACAACAGGTCACTATTATGTTCACCAGTCATGTGCAGTTTGGACAAGCAAAAGTCAGGAGTTGACAACTGAAGTAGTGAACCAAGTACTATTGCAAGCATCGTCGCGCCGTTGCGCTCATTGTTCTCACTTTGGAGCTGGTATACCATGTAAAGTAAGCATTTTGTCAATGAACCAAGTAGACAAATGATTAGTACAGTTTTCGAGTTAACATAATGTTGTTTTATTCTGATGTTTGAATTCTAGAAATAAGATTATCATATCATAATTTAATCGACTTGATAATTTTTGTTTTCCACCAGGTGGCATCGTGCAATCGTTATTTTCATTTTCCATGTGCTGCTGCATCGAGCTGTTTTCAAGAAACAAAATCATTATCATTAGTCTGCAATCAACATTTAGGACAAGTGCCTCTTTTATGTAAGTAAACTTTTACTGATATTTTTTTTACATATAAGCTCAATTCGTAATTAACAATTAATTAATGAAAATGATTAATGAGATACAAACAATGAAACATTATTAATGTTTATCAGTAAATGAGTCATTCCATCAAACAAAATTTTTTTACGTCTTCAAGTTGGTTGAAATTGTTATAAATTTATTATATTATGTGGTGAAAATGATGAAAAAACATTATTTTGGTTTATTTATTAGTCAGTAACTTGAAAATTCACGGTGGCAAACGAACGGTGAAACTCAAATTTGAATTAAAATTCTTGTATAATTCATCATTTATAAATCTTGTTTCTTCATTCTGGGTGAAAAGTTTGACAAATCTGAAATAAGAAGTTTTAGAAAAATAAGTAGTTTAAAGCTATTAAATTACTACTATTTAAGTAGTTTGTGAAAGACTACTTTTTCTAGTGAGAAGGCATTAAGATTGATGAGTAAACTGTATTCTTTAAAAATAATGTATTCATTGTAATTTGTTGATAATAGATATGCAAATAGTAATAATCTATACAACATGATAAATGGAATATTCACGACAAATGGCCAATTTTAAAATATATCCCATGATTATTTAACATTAATCATCAACCATGCTAATTTGTTCAGTATAAAACATTTTACATTAAAATCAATGAAATTCTTGTGAAATTTTAGTCTTGAATTTCTTGAAAAGCGTTTTCAAATTTATTGTAAAATAAAACTATCTGTTGAAGTATACTTTTACTGCATTTAACAGTGCAAAATTATTTATTTGCAGTGAGTGGAGAAGTGACATGTGTGCAGTGTTACGGACTGGGTGATGTTACTAACTTGGTAATGTGTTCAGTTTGCGGTCAACATTACCATGGCAGTTGTATGGGTCTGGCGTTGTTACCGGACGTGCGCGCTGGCTGGCAGTGTGCGGCGTGTCGCGTGTGTCAGGTTTGTCGTCAGCTCGAAGATGTGTCTAAAGTAATGCTGTGCGAAAAATGTGACAAAGCATATCACCCTGGCTGTTTACGACCAATAGTCACATCAATACCCAAAATAGGCTGGAAATGCAAGTGCTGTCGAATTTGCACAGACTGTGGCTCGCGAACACCAGGCGCTGGTCTGTCATCCCGGTAATTATTATTATGATTCTTATTAGCATGATGATTATTGTTATGCACATTGCATTGATGAATATAATCAAACTGTGATTAGAATTCCTGAAAATTAATGGTAAATGTATCAGATTTTTTTAGAAAAAATGGCAGTTTTATTGTTTGAAAGAAATAATAAGTAAACATTAAAATTATTATCTTTACACTTATAAATGATAAGAAAAAAATGAAAAAAAAAAAAAAAATTATAAACACGGTTTCAATTGATTAATTACGAACATCATACAGGAGGATAGTCAGTTTATTTTTCACTGTAATTATTTTTATGGACTTAGACATTGCATGCCGCGAAATGCGCTAATCGATAATTGACACTTCACTCTTATATATATTAATGTAATATATGTAGTATACTAATGTAGTATACTATATTAATGTAATTTTTTGTATCCATCCATCTAAACTATAAAAAGTAACAGTTTCGATTGTAAAACACTTCTTATGCATTGTTACTTATTTTCTGAAAGTTAAAATTTGTTATAAATAAAATACATTACTTTTTTTTTTCTTTTCTTTTCTTTGAAAAGGACACACAACGATGAACATGTTTTATGGTTTTATAGCTTAATGAAGGACGACGTGAATTCGATAGTTAGAACAGAAGTTTTTTTTATTATTTTTTTTCTTATTAGCCCAACGTCGTAAGTCAGAACCAATCGTGTTTTTCCGACTCGAACACGCGTGTTCTCAGGCATATCAAAAACGAGTACCGAAAACCAAACGTATCTCGTCGTTTTCCAGCTCATTTTTACGCTAATTATTTTTCCTCCAAACAACTCCGTATTCTCCTCGCCATCGATAACATCAATCCCCTGATAGAACACCATATTTATTATACGTATAATATACATATATATATACGTATATTACACGTATAAGGGATAAATAACAAATATTCAATTTATTTTTAAATATTGATTGAAATACTGAATAATCATTTTGTTTGTAGGGTGTATAACAGAACAGTGAAAAAGGAGATAGTTGTATATAAACTGTATACATTTATTTATTTATTTATTTATTTAGAATTATACAAACAGGCAATCGCCCAAAGAAAAATAAAAAATAAAAAACGTCTATTACATGCATGCTCTCTATTATGGTCGCCCAATCTCTACTTATTATTTCTCAAAAATGACTCGGTGTAGGACCCTTGCTTAATGTTGAACTTTAATTGCTTTTTGGATTCGGCAGAAATTGCTTGACGGTTCAGCCAATGTAGCCCACAATTTTCCACAGTGGAAATCTTTAAACGTAACGTTAGACAACTGTAGACATGAAATCTCGCTAAGAACGTGAGGAAATAAATAAAAACTAAAAAAATCACGCTCTGTTACTCTCATAACCTCATTTGTGTTTGAGCGGTTCCCTAAAAAATGAATAATTTTATTTTCAGATGGCACTCACATTACACTGTTTGTGACTCGTGTTATCAACAAAGGAATAAAGGATTTTCTTGTCCAGTTTGTCGGAAAGCATATCGAGCGGCAGCGTATAGAGAAATGGTTCAATGTTGTGCATGCAAGAAGTTTGTACACGGAACATGTGATTCAGAAGCCGATCCAATAACTTACCAGCATCGGAAGGAAGCGAAGCCTGATTACGAGTATGTCTGCCGTCATTGCAAAAACAATCTTGTTAAGCGCAAAGACAGCATTGACGATTATGGTGGCGAGTCCAGTCTAACAGCATCTCAGGAGAGTTTGTATGCTGATGGAGACTCGTCCGAATTCGACTGTCAAAACACTGGCGAAGACTCATTATACTCCATCGGTCTAGGCAAAGGCAAGCCATTTTGTGCATCCAAGATTGCGAAAAAACGCATGGGATTTGGTATGGTCGGACGTCCCAAGGGTGTTGGTAAATTGGGTTATCAAAAAAGACAAAAGGTCAATGAATTTGGAAGGAAACGCGGTCCAAAGGCAAAAATGAGAGGCATTTTTGGAGTACCCGGCGTTGGATTACAGGTAAAAAACAATATTACTATTACAGCCAAACCTTAGCTAGCTATCCCCGTGTTTAGCTATCCAACGCAGAACGAAACGAAAATTTGTCTTTTTTTTTGCGTATCAACACAAGACAAAGACAGATTCTGAAGGGAAAAAAACAAACGATCTTATTTCTTGAATAACATTTATAAAACTAAAAATTTTTAACATCCCTAATGTTCTCACAAAGGATTCCGAAATACCGAAAAAATTTAATTATTGAACTTTTGTCAGTTTAATAATGAAATATTTAATTAAACGCGATCTTCATATGTCTAGCGTCCGGTGTCTGATTCGTCATCCAAGGAGGAGGAACCCGGTATGGAAAACAAACTCGTCCTATGCTCAGCTAAAGATAAGTTTGTATTGACGCAAGACGTGTGTGTGATGTGCGGCTCCATTGGCATTGACCAGGAGGGCTGTTTGATTTCGTGTGCTCAATGTGGTCAGTGTTATCATCCATACTGTGTGAGCCTGAAAGTGACTAAGGTAATTCTGCAGAAAGGCTGGCGTTGTCTGGATTGCGTAGTATGTGAAGGTTGCGGAGAGCGTAATGACGATGGTCGGCTGATCCTTTGCGATAATTGCGACATCAGTTACCACATCTATTGCATGGATCCGCCACTAGATTGTGTACCGCAAGGCACGTGGAAGTGTAAATGGTGCGCCCAATGTCAAACTTGCGGATCAAACAACCCAGGCTTGAACAGTGGTTGGCAGAAAAACTACACACAGTGTGGACCATGTGCCTCTCATGCCGAGTGCGTGGCTTGTCACGAAGAATACACCGAAGGTGACTTGATCATCCAATGTGTACAATGCGAGCGCTGGCTACATTGCCTCTGTGACTCAATCAAAAGCGAGGCCGAGGCAGAAAAGTGCGCGGAAGAAGGCTACACTTGTCTACTATGTCGTCCTAGGGATGTCCCACCACCTCACCTAGTAAATGTGCCTGTGTCAAGCACGTTAACAAGCAACATCACCAAACCCCAAATAAAATACCATGCACGTTCGCCACCAGCGACATCAATAATATCATTGACACGCAGTCCAGAACTTTATAGCAAACCGTCGACACAACAGTACCTTATGGACGGTGTTTACCTCTCAGAAACTGGTCTTAAACACATCAAGTCTATGATTTCTGAATGTCAGCAGACCCGCAAAAAGCGTCGCAAACTGGCACCCGTGGTAGATAAAGAAGCCGCGGACATCATGGCAACGATTGAGAGCGTGGTGGCTGGCAATAGTCAGGATAATTCACTGGAATTGGCGGATCAGGCAGCAAAGCTTGCAGATGGTGGAGAACTCAAAGAAGGTGAATCAACAGAAATGTTGAAAGAGGGTATGGTTTGGACACCGCGTGCTGATCAACCACCGCCAGAAGGCTATAGCATCTACACTACTGAGAACGGCGTACCGGTATTAAGACGTAAACGCCAGCGTAATCTCCAGAAGCTTGGAATTGGTGGCTTTGTAGTGAGATTGCGTGGCACTAGAAAAGATAAGGATGATGAGCCTGATGACAAAATAAATGAGTCTAACGCAATGAGTGGTATGGTAACCGGCGATGATAAGCCGCGGCGTAAGCCCCAGAGAAGGAAACCAAAGACCAAACTGTCTGAATGCTTCCCGCTTTACATGCAGGAGGCTTTCTTCGGCAAAATTACCCTCGATAAAACCAAAGACAAGGATTTGGAGAGTAGCAGCGCTAGCGAATCTGATGGCGAGAAGCACCAAGTCGAGCGTCACACAATACAATTATCGCAGGATGAGATTAAAGCAATGCAACAGGTGCGAGCTAAGCAGGAAAAGGAGGAGGATAAGAAGCCACAAGTGGAGGAAGTCTTAGCAAAAGTCAAAAGAGAAAACGAGGAAATCGCACCGCCTGTCCCAGAGGAAGAGTCCAGTGACACAGAAGCACTGGGCGATATCTTACCTATCTCAGGTGACCTGCTTGACAGCGATCTGGTAAATACGATTATGAACGAACCTGACGAAGAATTGACCAAGACAAGTAACGCTCTCGAAGAGCTGGCTGATGCGCCCGCTCCTACCAAGGATGATTTAACAGATATTCTTAGTCCACATTTCAATTTGGATTCCATGGTCAGAGATACCGCTGGTAAGTCTCTAATTAAATTTCGTAATTTTCAGCGCAAAATTTAGGTTATATAATTTAGATATTATTAAATACTTAACCCTGGTAAAGAAACCGATTGAATCTTATTCGACCTTATTGAAATGGTACAATGTTCGGATTCATAGCGTATTTACGAATCCGATCTTTGTACCATTTAATAAGATTCAATCGGATTTTTTTACCAAGGAAGGCTATAAAGGCTTTTGAAAAATTGTATCAACCACATTATCTGTTTTGTAGGTTTACCTAATATGAATAGTAAAGATGTCGAAGAAATATTTAAGGGAGTTCTCACAGATGAATCCCAGGAATCTCAGGAATCTATGTTCCCAGTACAAACACCAACTCCACATACATCGTCTTCCTCCACTCCTTTAGTTTCACCTTCTGCTCATCCTGGTAAGACATATTATTAAGTTTATTTTATTTTATATACTCATATGATTCATTAGATTTTATTTTATTCAACTAAATGATACCTTATTTGAATTTATTAATATATATATATGCATATATATTTTTTTAGGAATACAACCAGCAATGCAGACAACTGTAAACAGACCCCAGGTCCCTGGAACATTACCAACTGTCTGTCATGCTAATTTGAATTCACCAATGAGCTTTCCCCCTCCGTCTCCATATCATTCAGAGTACAGCAAGTATGTATTTAAAAATTGTATATTGTATGTAAGTCATAATTTATTATATTTATTATATAAGTTATAATTATGTGTATGGATTATAATTGAAACATAGAAACTTCGTCTTTATTTATAAATCAAACAATGAAAAATAATATTATTTTTGTGTGATTTACAGTAGCCCTCAATTCAGTCCAGCTTTTTCTGAACCACCAAGTCCATGGGTAAATCCGGATGACGAAGGATCTACCAATTCTTGCAATGCAGCATTATCTTATAACCAAAAAAGTAACCTTAAGATGGAAGCAGATGAGGCATTAGGAGCTGGCGCTACTATTTCTTCCGTTCTTTATGCAAACATGAATCATCCTGAATGGAAAACTGAATACCCAGGTAATTACTTAAAATATTATAATAAACACAGACTTTCTGAATAAGATATTTCTAGTTCAATTCTTAAATACAAATAAAATTTTCAGCCTGGCCAGAACGTTGCAAACAAATACTGAAAAAGTGGCGCGCTTTACCTAATGACAAGAAAGCGCCTTATTTAACTCAAGCACGTGACAATCGAGCAGCGGTGCGCATGAAAAAGACACAGCAAGTAAGTTTCGATTGCGGTTTCTTTTGTATTGGTTATCAAAAATAATTAATATGGTAAAATTATTTATTTGTTATGTTTTCCCTTTGTTGAACAACAATGAACGAACAAAAAGACATTTAATTTGTTATCCATAATCATTGCGAAGGGTGTCTTTTGCTAACAACATTCGGACTAACAGCTCGCCCGTTGTGTTTTATTATGCTACATTCACTGTTAGTCGGTGTATTGAAGACTGGTGTTTCAAATCTTTTTTATACATTATTTTTGTGTTCAAACATTTTCCACTCGTTACCTTCTTTCTGTAACAACTTTTCTCTTTTAAATACTTTTTCAAATCTGTAAAATTGTTTTCTTTACGAAGTCAAAATTCTAAACACAGAGAAATGAGAAATTATATGAAACAATCTTGCATATATAAATTAATTTACTATGTGTTGGGTATTTTAATTATTTGTAAAGAGTAATTTTGTTTTACAGATTTGAAGAGATATTTTTGTATTGCTACATTTAATTTTACAATTTTT
>JABFOV010004777.1:0-13243 GCA_022817685.1 Aradophagus sp. ZL-2020
GTTGGCCACTCCGCCGTGCGACGCATTAAACGACCATTTTTTCCTCCTTCGACCTTTTTCGTCCAATCGAAAAAAAGAAGAAGGAAAAAAAATATTGCATCGGACGGAGAAGCGAAAAAGCGGCAACAAGGATGGGGCGTTTCGTAACTAATTGAAATCGTGTTTATCGTGCATGTTGAAAAAGTCGCGGCCGATTTCAAAACTAAACCGGCGTTATGCAGGCGTGCATATTAATCGAATGGGCGAATGAAAAGTGCAGTTTGAAATGGGTAGTTCAGCATCTGGTAGCGATGAATTGAGTGTTGAGCTTAAATGTTCGATGAAATTCGTTTATCTGCACGGAGAGAGATGACGAGTGTTACTAACACGAATTTCATGTTGATATCGTGGCTACGAAAATTCGTATGAGTCCAACGTGATTGAGGGTATAACCTGCATGATTTCATGCGTCGATAATATGTAATACTGTTTTATCGACAGGTCAATGTACGAATTTGCAATAATATTTTTCATGTGAAAAAAGCAGTTCTATTTCTCTCAGTGAGATGGATCTTTACAAAGAGAAAATATATTAAAATTGTTTGTTACATATACTTGCATTTTTCTAACTTAGATGCGAAATTTCGATGTTTTTGTTCTCCTTATGTATCTGAAACATTTTTGGTGTTTCATACATTCCAACATGACATTTTAAAAATAAGCGTCTTAATTCAAGACGCTTACTTTCACAATGTCGTTAACAACAATTTCACAACTTTGACATTAGTTGTCTGAAAATTCTAATAAAGAATATAAATATAAAATATGATATCATAAAGCGTCTAATGAATCTCATTATGCTTACATGTAATTGTTTTGCGATGATAATAATAAGAAATTCGCAAAAAACGAAAAAAAAGTTTCCAAGAAACCCGGCAACGCATTTATTATATTTCAGAATTATGATGCTTTCTACGTAAGAATAATCTCGTTAAAGTGAACGCGTACTTCTACAGCGATGATAAACAACGGGTAAAAACGAAGATGTACAAGTTTTATCATACTTTAATTCGAGCGAACTTTCGAATGCAATATATAAATTTGTGTACGATCGAACGGAACTTTCTGCGAAAAGCTATTGCAAGCGAGTTTCAGTGAGTTTTCCGAGGGATATGAAAATAATATCGAGGGCGTGGAATGAAAAGGCCAAACAAAAGTCGGAAAGAAAGTCAGCTTTTAAATACCGTCGCCGTAGAAATTGGTTACGCAGAAACGGTAAAACAATCGCCAGCGAGCACCGCGATCGAGCCGTGCGACAAAAACGAACCAACTTTCCTCATTTCGCTCAACAATTTTTACAATCCAAGTCCGGACTCCGCGGCTCAAGTTTCTACGCGAAACGTTCCGAGTGTCGCTTCAACAGCTCGGTCAATAAAAAGTGCGTGGGCGAACCGACATTCGGACAATTGAAAATGCATATTGCGAAACTTCGTTACGCTCTTGCGAACGGAAAAAGGTACTCCGTTACGAGAAAAAAATATTACTTTTGCCAACTTAAAGTTTGGTGGACGTTACTCCGACAGTTTAAAGTTATTCCGTAAAATTATTTACGCGCAGAAAATTCGCAACGGTTTTTGCAATAGAGTTCAAAAACCGTTGTGCAAATTAAAATTAAAAGTCAGGTTTTCGTATGAAATTTTAAGAATTCTTCCGTTTTGTAAATTTACTGAAAATTGAATTACATTGATTAAAATTAAATGAAATTGAATCAGCAGAAAAACAACGTTTTAAATTACCAGTACATTTTTGTATTTTAGTTGGAAAATTGGACGATGTTAAACAAAGCTTTTGATACCGTAAAGAAACGCGTGACATTTTTTACCTAATTGAGGTGAAAACGGCAGTAACAATTTTGATACGTTAAACATTGCACAATGACTAAATAACATTTTGCAACAATAGCATTATTTTGATTTTTAATGCAACAAAATAATTACCTCTATTGCTTTGATGTCACAATTACTTCAATTGGTACTAAATAATTTGCTTTACATAATCGAATTTTGTTATATCGATAAGGCCGGAAGCTAAATTTTGACAAAACATAATTTGAAATCCACCATTATTTTAAGCTCATTTAAGACTATTTAAATGCTCCTGATTCGAATTGATTTCAATTGTTTTTAACAAACCTTTCTCTTAATGCGAATGATTAAAATAGGGGTAAACGAAACATAATGATGATGATAATGGTAATAATAATAATAATAATAATAATAATAATAATAATAATAATAATAATAATAATAATAATAATAATAGTAATAATAATAATAATAATAATAATAATAATAATAATAATAATAATAATAATAATAATAATAATAATAGATAAAAGAAATAATTAGATGAAAAAGAGGCGGAAGCAAGGCCAGAGGCGACTGAATCTGGCCGAGAAGATTCGGACCGGAAAGTCCGAGATCACAAATTCATCGATAAACGTCGTCTTTTTCTTCGTTTGATGACAAATGGACGCAAAAGAGGGCGGCTTTGCTTCTTTTCGCGTGCCTCTTACTTTGTGCCAGATGCGTTTTTTTTTTTCGTTCATTCCAAAAAACGAGCGACTATCGGATGAAGAAAGTATAAAGCAAAGATCTGCATGGATCGCGGCGCTTCGAAGAGCCGCGCGAATTCGACTCGGCGTCGCATCGCAGATGTTGTTTCGTTCAATCGGCCGGAGTAGACGGCAAATCGCGCGGGCATTTCCGCGTCTTTATCTTTTCAAAATCAAATCCATCGCTTTGCGCGATTTGCGTGCAATTTCACGAATTCGATTTCAGCACAATCATTCCGTTTGATGCGAAATTCTCCTCTTGTTATCTCTTTTTTACATTCGAGTTCTACCTTTTTTCCCTCGATTCTTCTGGTTACATTTGGGAATGAAATTTCCGCGGTGATTCGGCATTTCAGTTTTTGGAGTGGTTTATTATACGTCAATTATTATTATTGAAGTGATTTCTTTTTGTGTAATTGAATTAAGTAATGAGGAAAAAGAATAGGTCAATATTATGTTGCACTCGATATTTCACTGAGTATGTTGTTGGCTGCAAATCAACATTTTTTGTTACAAATCAAACATATGGCTACGCCAAGATTTACAAATTGAAGCGTGGAATATAAGTTGATTTATGCCTTCAGTGAATTTAAGATTAAAATACGTTGCTTTATATAGTCCATTCCGATATAATATATTGTGTTCGGATAGAGTATTCAAATAAATTAATAAAGTCAACTTGAAATAATCGAATATTGGCAATATACGTTATGAGCGAATTCGTAAATACGAAATTGAGGGGAAAAAATTTTGTGATTGCAAGTGCATATATTCACGATTAAATCAAATTATTTTTCCCAATATTATTAAATATACTTTTACTTTTTTCATATTTATACTAATTTCAGATAAAAAATGTCAGGATAATAATATTATGAGACTAAAAAAATGAAATGTCTAATTTTGAATAAAATTCAATGAATTTTCTTTTTTTTTAGATTTCCGTTGCATTTAACTGTCAAATATCACTTATCATTTTTTAACAATTTAAAAGAAACATATCTATCACACCAAAAAATTTCCGAAGTTAAATTACATGTAATAAATATAGGTTAATATATATTTCTTTAAAAAAAAAACCAAAGATAAAAGGAAATCGCGTAAAGAGAAGTTGCCAAGATACGAAAAATACGATGCTCACATAAAAGAAGCAAGTGGATAAAAAAGGGGTAGAAAAACGAACAGAAAAAAAGGCAAAAACAAGGGGAAAATAAATGTGATAAGAATTATAGCGAATGAAAATGAAAGTTTTAATCAAATGATCTAATCGTAAATATCAAGGTGAAATGGCAACGGAAGGGACAAGAAAAAAGGCCAAAACGAGAGCCCAAGTGCGCGGAAGTTACTTTCGGAAGGACGTTTCACGCAAAATAAAACCAACACGTAAGCTCGGATATTTTAAAGCCAAAGTCCCGAATTTAATCTGTCCTTCCCGAAATGTGAACATGACGAAAAGCGATATATATTTTACACAAACCCGCATATTAAGATTCACAAATTGGCTGTGAAAAAAGTACACCTCATTGTTCGTTTTTTTTTCAGGACGGACGTAGAAAGTCCCGACACGTACCACTTTTCATTCGTTATTACTTCCAAAAGTTCTTTCACTTGATAAATATACGATCCCTTGCTTTCAGAACAATATTACTTTTTGAAGATAAAAGTATTTACTTAAAGATTGGCAAATGACTTTTCGTTTACCTTTTCGTGAATCACAATTTCATTACTAAGAAATGTCGACGTTTGATTCAATAATTATTTGAAAAGATAAACAAGTAAGCGTTGTTTTTGACTTCATGCGAACGATCCTTGAGAAATCAAATTTATTATTAAAGTTTGGGAGAAAAACATTCTAGAATCCCAACTTTAGATTGTTTAAATTGATATTCTATTTCATTAGAATAATAATAATAATGACTCGATATTTTATATTGAAATAGTGTATATAAATATATAGACCGGAACTTGTTTCGATACATTTAAAATATTTTATTACTCCCATTTCGTAAATTCTTTTTTTCAAGCGTCTGATGAAATAATTCAAAAGATTTTCGAAATATTGATTTCGGATAAATTTTTACCCAGCTCGATACTTGTAATAAATACAAATAATTGGATTTCGGTGTAAAATTCATCAATTATAATGCAGCACATTTTTCGGCCGTAAATGAACGCTTGGAAGTCGGGGCGAATGGATTTACTCGCTATTACAACTCGGAACACGGATAGCAACTTTAATAATATTCAATAACTTGGCCTTTACCCTCGCTGAAAATGGTTATTTTCAACGTCCTTGTTGCGTCGGGATGGATTTATCCGCGCTTTCGCGTATCGCTTTCTAGCGACTCGTCTGCGTCAGCGAAAATTCGCGACGGATTTGATTTCGGAATTGCTTTATGCAGATTGATCGATAAACCGCGCGACATCGCCAACGAACCTTTACAATATTTATCGTCGCATGAAAAATAACGTGATGGGAATGAAAATATAAAGACATTTGTTGTAAAAACGAGTGTTTTACGACAAAACAGTGTCTTAAAATACGTCAATATTTTGAATTTAAAGTGGATTTTAAAATAAAAGTGTTTCTAATTGTAAAAGGTCTTAACCATTTATTATTAATACATTTTAATTTGGAAAAAAGTGCAAATTTCTTTATCTTTTTTTTTTCAAATTTTTTTTTTAAAATAAAAGAACGTAAAGAAAAGAGCACTCGATTCTTTTTTACAATAATAAAATTAAAAAGCTAAAAAATAAAAATCTTTTTTGTAGAACAATATTTGATGTGATTCAGAACATTAAAACCCTACCTGACTGTCAAATACGTTACTATTATTTTTATCCGTGTCGGTATACTTTTACGGGAACATCAGTTGGGAATGGAAATATTGAAAGAGTGGAAAAAGAAATGGAGGGGAAGAAGAGCAGTATTCCTCGTTTTCTTAAAGCTGATGAGCAGGGCGAATTGAAAAAAAGCACCAGTTCATGAAACGCGCTCTCGACGAAATATCGGATGTTTGTGCTTTTAATTCAAACAATCCGTCGCGCTGATGAATTCGCTCGAAAATTCGATTATTATATTAAAATTTGTTCAAAAAAGTATACACTTATGTAATTGCATCAATAAAAATTAAAAATCATTATTCAATCTGACTTATTTACTGAGACAACAAAAATTCAAACGTCGAATATTTCATAATTGATGAAATTTTTGCTTATTGATGATGATAAATGATGATAATTTTGCTACACTTTAGAAATGACTTACAAAAAGAGAATATTACAATTAGCTTATTTTTTACCAGCGTCTTATAAAAACTCCACACTTGCTACCGAAGTAAGCTACAATCACTTGAAATCTTTCCTCCCTCGTATTATCAAAAACGAATTCTATTCAAGAGGATGAAAATACGAGAAATACAAAATTATAACCACAGGACCGAGTCAACTTTAGCCATGTTTATTTCGATCATGCAAGCCAAGCTTTACTTCTCGCAACATTTTTCGCCGATTTAAATAATCGGATTGTTCGAATCATATTCAGTTAAGGCAAATGAAAACTAAAGTTAGTCCGGTCGAAAACTACGAGCTTCTGGAAATAAATTTCAGTAGCTTTACACGAGACCTCGTCGATTGGCAAGGTTCATGCAGCTCGACCAAATTGCACGTAAAAAATCATTAAAATGACGCGCGCATTAAAAAATTATCCGTGCCAACAAATGCGAAACTTTTTAAACGGATTAATTACGGCTCATACTAACTCGGTCAATTTCTCATGGATCCAATACTAAATGGACGAGAAGTTGGCGCGGAAAAACGTGAAAGAAGAAGGACGGGGGTAGAAATCTACGATGGGAACCAACTACTGCGTAAATCAAAATTAACCCCACCCGCCATTTAACCCTTATCGCGAGTCGTTGAACTTTATCATCAAGCACCGACTGCGTCATCGCAGGATTCTAATTTTATCTGTTCGAGGAAACGAATCGCTGGTTAATTTTTGTCCCTTTGGCATTAGACGTATTTGCGGTTTTCAAGTGGTAAACATATCTATTTATATATAAAATGAACGAATTTTAGATTTTATTCTTGTAATGCCCGGATTTTTTTTTTCGAATTATCAAAGATTCATCAGACAGTTATCAGCTAGTATTACATTACAGCTTCCTTTATTACGTTACAGCTTCCTCTTCAAGAGTGCGAAGGACACAAAATGTTAGGAAACGGTTTAAATTCTTTTTCGCCCCGAAATTGTCGTTAAGTCGTGAGAAAAGGAAAAATTATTATACACGACGAAAGGATATTAAAGGAACTGCGAAATTACCGTCATCTCCATAATTAGCTAATTATGGTGCCGCGTTAGGAAGGTGGTTACGTTTCAAAAGCTTAATGCCGTTCTTTATTGCGTTACGAAATTATGTAAAACGAAGGAAATTTTGGGAGGATGACTGGATGCTGACCTGCGATTCGGGCGTCGCGAATGGTACACCGGAGACTGTCAAAACTCTTGACTTAAGAGATACTCGAACGATACATAGCTCCTAACTTGGATTGGTGTTTCGCGAATGTGATCTTCAGTCTAACGAACTACGGACGAGTTTTCTGTGACTCTTGTTTTCAAGTGCCGGCGAACCTTCGAGTCATATTTTTTCGACCGAGTCGACTGGAAAATTCGACTGCCGAAGTTGAATACTAATTTAAGGTAGTTCGATCTTTCAGCTTCAAACTGTAGAAGTATACGCGAAAAATCTCCAACAATTTTTGTTATCGTTATTTGAACTCAGACTTATTATAATATTTTAATGTTTGAATTAAATTTTGGCAGATTTATTTCTTAATCTAAATGTAAAAATCGTCTTTACGAAAAAGCTCAAGTCTAGTTAAATAAACTGTATTTAACTGGAATCTTATATTCCAATTTAAATAAGCTTCTTTCTGGATCTTTAAACTTTTATATAAAATAAAGAAAGAATAATTTTCAATAATAATAACGTAGAAGTAACACGTAGATAAAGTTATGTTATATTAAAGTTAGATGATATAGTTTAACGTATATAATATATTACCCTATCCTTCTAGTAACTTACTATAATTATATTATCATTTTTAACAATAATTAATTTAATATTTCGTACACATTTCATGATATAAATTAAATCCAATAAGTTATAATAATTTTGGTACTAGTATTCTCTGCGTTTAATTACAAGATACATTTGTATCAATATTCTACAAAAACTTTGTCTCCAATCAACTTGTCATCAAATGATATATATATTTTTTTTTTCAAACGTTCATCAAAAGCCATCAGTATTCTCTACGCGTAACACATGAGAGTCATAATAACGTCAACGTACAAACTTTCGTCGCGCTTGGCGAAATTCAGAAATGAAAGAGAATGAAGAAAAATGCCCTGCCCCTGCAGTTCGATCGCTCAGTCGATAACTCCGAAACAATTCCAATCGCCCGTACTTGTCAACCGTCCTAATTTCCGAGCTTTCGCAAGAACTATGTCCCGCTATAACCGAACTTGCTGTCACTCGTTATTCCCGAGCATTCAACGCTCTGGCATCGGTACTTCGCCCGAATTCTGATTTACGATGCGTAAATTATTTGTACCAACGTATTGCACGATCAAGATGCATATCGGAAGCTAAAAACGATGCACTGAGAAAAATCGATTTGGTATGCACAACAGTAGATGATCAGTTAAGGCCAGTTCAACAACGAAAACTGTAATTACAGTACACCAAACTGTTTTTTCGGCTACGTAAATTGTAATTACAGTAAATTCAAAAAAGTATATCTGTAGTGCCCATTTTAACTGATGACTACAGTAGAGATTACCGTTTTTTTCTCTCAGTGTGATGTCAAAAAGAGAACAAGGGAGATTCAAATAGAAAGAAGTAGTGCTTTGGATCGAACGTATTTCGCTGATATCTCTTTTAGCATTACAGGTCTGAAGAATACATTAGGGCCAACAAACAAAATTATAACTCGATTAAAACTGTGACCGAAAAGTTACTTTGTTTGCTTATATTCTTATTCGGTAGAGAATTAAAATAATATTTTTGATATCATCTATAATATGCTTTCCCGAGTGGAAAAAATTACTGCTAGCTGGTTTGACAAAGGCCTGAATCATGCGCGTGAGCCAGACGCCTGCCAGTCATATACCATACCTTTGCCTGACTCCAAAAATCTGGCAAGGTCATGGCATACAGATGGTAACGAATACAGTTACGTTTGCAAGAACTTTAAAGAAATAATAAATTTCTAGTCTTTTTCACAACGTATAAGACCTCACCAAAACAAACTGACGTTCCAATTATACTTTCCAAACACCATTCAGTAAAACATTCCCAACAAAATAAGTTGTCACGACACTCAACTGCAAAACTTTCTTTCGCTCTTCAAAAAGGAAAAAAAAAATTGAAATCGATCGTTAATCATAACTCAATCAATAACCCAACGTTCGATTTTCATTCCAATTCTCACGAACGTGTACGCTCCATCGAGAGCATTAAAAGAGCATACCTTTCTCCCGACAATTATCAAAGTAAACGTTGTTTATTACCGCGGACTGTTAAACGAAAAGCGGAACTGCGAAGAAATTGAATTCTCCGCTGGTCAGCCAGAGCGAGACGGACGGCGAGTGACAGACGACCGTGGTGAAGTGGGTGGACGGGTGGAGGGGGGGAGGGGGGCAGACAGACGGATGGAGAAGCGTAAGATGGAACAGTCGTATAAGTTGGAACAAAACCTCGACAGCGCGAGAGCTAGGTAATCACCTTTTGTGGAGGAGTAAAATGCATTAGTCGCGGTAAAGAAATGCCGTTTTGTGAATTCCGTTAAGCCGAAAACCCTGTACGGTAGGTGGGTGTTTTCGCGCGCAAGAAATCGCAAACGCGCTGCCCGCACGTGGCTCATAACGGCAGGAATGTATAAACGCGCCCGAAATTCGGGCTTTCGGTGCCGTTGCTTTTTACTCCCGCCCCCTTCTTCACCCCGCCGCCCCCCCGCCGGCTCATCTTGTCCTGACGCGAGCAAGTCCGCGGTAACGATAATGAATTAAATCCACAACGAGAGCTTTTGACTTTTAATTTTCGTCGTTGGAAAGTTGCTTCGTATTTTTGCCAGGCTGATTTATGGCGGCCGGCTATACTATTCCCGATTTTTTGTTCAAATTAAAATGCGATTTAATAACCTCCCTCTGTTTTCGTACGACGAGATACGTCGGGGCAAATAAATAATTTTGGACGGAGGATAATGGAAAGTAAGACGACGGCCACTCGGAAGCACATTGGGGAGAAAAAAATTGAATTTAAACGTTGGAATGAAAATGAAAAGCGGTATTTTCTGAGACGCGATATTACTTTGGTGGATTAAGCAAACGTTGTACGGGGAGACGGAATCGCGATTTATAAAATATTCATTTGTTGTGGCAAATGTCAATTTGGAACAAGTGAATATATTAGATGGTCTAAAGTTTATTTATGGCGATTGGAGTTTTGAATTTGTTTTGAATGTTTGAGATATTAATAGTCGAAAGCTTTGCGAATCGAGACACTTTTCTTGTCTTTGACATTAAAATATATCGCATAATACAGTTTTGTAGTAAAATTGTAGCTTTTTAAATAAATTATAAAAATAAACGTCTTATTTTGAATCACGCTTGTATTTACTTACGAAACACTTGCAAATTATTTGTTATTCTTTTTCGTTTATAATTATTAAAATCTTTATCGAGGTACAATCATAAAATACATATACAATTCTAAAATGTTAATCGAGATTCGAAAAAGTAAACGTAGTAAAAATAATGATTAAGCGACCTTATGTAAATGCTACGAAGCAGTAAAATAATTGTAAATAAAACTCCTTTCGGCAAATGGTTTTACGCGAAGAATGTTAATTTCTTATGCGCCCGTGATTTCGCTACCTTTCGCCAAGATTTTATTTCGCCGGCTGAACGTAAAAATATGAAAAATTCATTATGTTTCGACAAGAGCGCTTGCAGATTATAATGAAGAAAGTACTCGTGTGTTTGAGAGACTCACCTCCGTGATAAGAGCTTCCTCGGTGCGGTGTACAGGTACCATTTTGATGCACCCCAGTGCAATGATTTGGTGTGTAATATTGAGGCACATGATGTTGCATGTAATTGTTAGGAGTAGTCGCTTGAACGGGGTGACAGTGGAAACATCTTCGTGGCGTTTCTGATTGCGCCTGAAATTTCGCATCAATCACACTTAACAACGGCACAATGACGATAATGGCACAAACGGGTAAAACTAAAGTCAACACACTAATTTCGAACCGAGTGGGATTTCAATCTATTTTATCATTAAAGATGTTTCACTCCGGGAAAATTGAAACGTCGGAATATCGAAGCATTTCGAAGTAATTAATTTTTCAATTCGAAATATTGACGTTGATAATAATACTAGACGTAATTTAAAATATGTTCGGTTTAAATTAAAACTGTGTTGATTGAATGCTTGCTGCAACGATTTTTTTTTCGTGTTAAGTTTCCTGTCATTTTTCCCAGTATTTCATTTTTATTTTATGCGAAGAAAATTTCCATAACTTCTCTTCTTTTTTTTTTTCATCAATGAATTTAAATTTTTACAAAGCAGGTATTCGTTTTTTGCTTTTTTTAGCGGAAAAAATTAGAGAACAGTGCAAAACAAAATAAAACTGTAAAGACAATTTTATAGGTTTATAACAAAGTTCTTCTGTGTTTTACTCTTTTTTCTAAATTTGCATAACTCTCCTCAAAAAATTGTACGAAACAGTGAAAATCATATTTTTACTATCAAACATTTTTATAAAGTTAATTTTATTGATTAGGAATCCTACTTTACTTTGAATTCACTTGTTCTTTTAACAGTAAATCAAAATTTATTTAATGTCTTTTTTTATATCTCTATTGAAAATTGACATAATTCTATTACTCATCGTTTAATTTTGTTACATATGGTTGTTTGAGATTGTCCAACAAATTTATAATTTTCTTTTTGTATGTGAAACTTGTCATCTATTCAGCGCAATCAGAATGAAAATTTCATTTGTAATTTAATCGTCCATGAATGTTGCAAATAAAAAAATAACAAACAACAAAAAGGAATCTAAATTTAATTTGCTAACAACTGACTATGCGTAAATAATTAAATTTATAATTCAAGATTATTATATTAGCCATCTATTTTGATTGCTATACAAAGTTCTAAATGAATTTAATAATAAAAATTTAAAAAGATGATAAAGCAAATGATATAATTTATTAACATTGTATCACATATTAAAAATAACTTTATTAATATTATTTAACTTCTTGTAAATTAACTAGAAAATTTGCTCTGAAAAAATCAGCGTTAATCATCGTAATCGTTCAATTCGTCTTTAAATGTTGCATCATGATAAAGTGATTGAATACAAAAGCATGCATCTTTACAATCACGTGTAGTTTTCAATTTTATTAGTTTCCATTTTTTCAATTTTCCCGCTTATAAATCGACGAGGAAATTGAAAAAGCTTGTTCTCGTGAACGTCGCGCTACATTGTCACGTCTCTATTCCGCGTGTGCCATTGTAACGAGTTGCGAGGCAGTTGTGAGCTGGTGGTTTGCCGATTGTGGAATATAATTTGTGGCGTGAGTATTTGATAAACTTCCCGTGAATAGCCATAGTACTTTAATTATCACTGACCGAAATCTTGCCTAGATTTCAAGTCCAATCGCTGCATGCGTACAATCGATAAATAAATAATGCTCGAAATGTGTTTCAATGTTAAAAATGTAGTATAAATTTAAAACAAATTACCAGTATGAAAATACTCTATTTATATGAGTTTTATATTATGTACTCAAAAGAAAGGGTACTACCCGCGTGCAACAGATATTGTTACGCAAAATTACACTAATATTACAAAATTTCTAGTCAACCACGAGTAACTATTTATTAATGTTGAAGAAATAAAATTGAACTAGACGGAGAATAAATGTATGCAATACCAAAATGATTACTACTAGAGATACTCAAATTAACGTTGGATGTACATTTATAATTTATTTACTGAAATTAAATTTGTTAGTCATTCATACTCAAGTTGTCATTCAGATGAATCTTTTCTTTTATTGTTTTTAACGCGATCTAATAATTGTAGCTAAAGAGACACATGCTTAAAATTAATGTTTTTGAAATGTCTAACGTTTATTAGTAAACAAAAATTAAATTCGATATCATTCTCTGAATATAAATGTTTGTAGTGTTTATTGAAAGAATTTTTAAGAAAATAGCCATTGTTTTATATTTGTCTGTGAACACAAAATGTTCATTCGTGAATGGAACGTATAACGTTAATTTATATTTAAGCGATTTTCGTTCACTAAAAAATGTTGGAAACTTCGAGTGCATTAAAATTAAAGCACTAAGAGAGTTGACGTGCAGATATTGTAACCAGGAGATGACTTATCTCGCAGGGCCGGGGGTTATACATACGTGATATCCACATACTTGGTTAGAGTGTTGGGATCGCAATGATCGAACGGATCCCGCCGGATGGAGCGACGGTACGCTGCCCCCGAAACTCATAGCGGAATTCCGGCAGCCGGTGGGAGTGGTCCATCCCCCGCGAACTGCCGACGCC
>JABFOV010004778.1:0-13241 GCA_022817685.1 Aradophagus sp. ZL-2020
AGAGACACTCTCTTTTTATATATATATATATATATATATATATATATATATATATATATATATATATATATATATATATATATATATATATATATATATTTGCATTGACTAGACGAGAACACGTAGAGTGACACTGCAAGTTTCTAATATTCCGTGTCGAACCGCGGGGCGACTCCGTGCGAAAGATAACAGACGTTTCATGCGTTTAGCGAGGCGCTGAGATAAAATGCGCCGTGCGAATTATCAAGTCGCTCGATATTTGCAATAAGCCTCTGGGGAAGTTAGAAACATCAAAAAAGTAATGAGCGAGTTTAATACAAATTTATCGATTTTTTTTTTATCAAAAAAAAGAATTTTAATATACTCTATTTTGTTTACTGACTCAGAGTGTTGAGTTTAATAATGTTTCTTTATGTATTTTGTTGTACGATAATTTGAAAAAACATTTTGGCGCCAATTTAGAAAATTCAAATTTACTTTATTTATATTTGTTCTTACACTGAAGTCTTACAATTTTTTTTTGACTGTTGATTTGTTTTTACTGTTGATTTGAATCATTTTAGATTTTGATTTTGAGTAATTTGCAGTACAAGTTAAATTTTAAGATGGTTCAGGTAAATTTCAAAATGCAAGTATCAAAAAATAATATCAATGTAAACAAACAATATAAATAATCAATTTTAAATAAATAATATAAATAAACAATGTATATAAACATTATAAACAATCAATGTAAACATACAATATAAACAATCAATTTTAAATAAACAATATATACAAACAATGTATATAAACAATATAAACAATCAATGTAAACAACCAATGTGAACAAATGTCAAAAAACGACCTCTACACTGAGAAAACGATATCGTCCAGTATGAATGGTACAATTTCCAGTATGTTGATTGGTCGAAATAAAGCAATCTAGTAATATCATTGGCTGAAAGTAGTTACGATATGATATCGTAAACAGTTTACTATATGAAATTGTGCACGTTACAATATAGTTTTCTCAGTATGGATTTTGAAATTTCCAGCATGCGTATTGGTCAAAATAAAGCAATCTAGCAATGTCATTGGCTGAAAGTAGTTACGATATGATATCGTAAACAGTTTACTACTTACAATATGTGTTGTGGTAATTACAATATGGACATGTTACAAGTACATAGATTGTAAAATTTCTAGCATACTGATTGATCGAAATAAAGCAATCGAGCAATGTCATTGGTGGAAAGAAGTTACGATATGATATCGTAAACAGTTTACTATATGAAATTGTGCACGTTACAATATAGTTTTCTCAGTATGGATTTTGAAATTTCCAGCATCCGTATTGGTCAAAATAAAGCAATCTAGCAATGTCATTGGCTGAAAGTAGTTACGATATGATATCGTAAACAGTTTACTATATGAAATTGTGCACGTTACAATATATCTTGTATCGCTTACAATATGGTTTTCTCAGTGTAGTCTTTCTTCATTTATTTGCCATGTTCACATTTTGTTCGTTCTTTTTTATTGTTCGTTTCCATCCAAATCACAGTGTCCTTTAAAAGAATTTACTAATTGTCACATTTTTGAATCAAATAACATTAATTATTTCCGTAATTCCTACCTCCCATTTTTTTCCAAGTCCAAAATTCGTGGCATTTTACCACGTGGTCGATTTCATGCACATTTTTTTTTTTTATTATTATTATTAATTCATACCAATTTTGACGAATAAATAAAAAAAGTCAATTAAAAGCGTACTTAATGAGCCCTTTTGATGAACCTTTACATTCGCACGCCGTGGCTGAAAAATTGGTACAGTATTAATAACGGCTCCTCACTCGGCAGTTCGTGCTTCGCGTGGCATTTCGTTATCCCTTATTCAGTCCGGCTTGATTATTTCGGTCTGAAGAAAGCGCAGCGGGCGGTTGCGCTTGCACGTCCATTCACGTCGGCCTTTCAATTTGATAATATTTCATGGCAAAACGTCGAGGAGCGCGCGATTTCGAGCGAATCTCGCGGGCGCGCGCCACTGACGCGATCGATTCCAAAAATACCGGCGGCCTTGCTTGCCTATAAAACTGATTTAGATCTTTTTCGCCTTCCCGTTTCGCTTGTCTATCTTTCTGGACCAGGCCCATGCGAGATCGTTCGGATTTTTTTTTATCGACGAATTTGAACTTTGAAAAAATTATGTAAAAAGTACAAATTTGTTTCCCCATTTTTTATTTTTCTTTTTTTATTTTATTATTATTATTATTTTTTTTTTTTTTTGTACAATTTTGGTGCAAAAGTTATAGAAAAATGTACAGAAATAAAGGAACGAAGAATTTCACTCAAAATTTTTTCAAGTTCGAATTTGTTGATAAAAAAAAAGTTAAAAAAGTTTGAAACTTGTACATCTTTTAACGTATTACGTTTCTGCATTGAAACGTGATTGCGACGATGTCAAACATTCCACGCAATCGTCGTAATAAATAAGCTTTAATAAAAATACTTTTTTAATTGCGAGAGCGTTTGTTACGGTTTCGCGGAAGCGTTTTATAAAAAAGTTATTTCCGAGAAGTCGAAAAGAAGGTTGTCCGTAAAATTAGAAATATTATACGATAGGAGAAAACGAGGAGGAAATGAAATAATGTAACTTTGCGAAAGCCGTGATAAGCGAAGGCAAAAGTATTTGAAATTAGTGTCAAAAATGTCTTTCTCAAAATGATAATTGAATTTGAAAGTCAAATTTCAATTTCGAAATTAAATTTTGATGTTCGAACTTAAATTTTGAATTTAAACTTGTAATTTGAAGTCTGAATTTGGATTTAGAATTTAAATTTTGAATTTAAACTTGGTTTTTAAGTTTTGAATTGAAAGTTTGTATTTGAATTTTGCATTTAAACTTGGAATTTAAATTTCAAACTTGAAGTTCGAATTCAAACATTAAAATCAAATTTGGAATTTAAATTTTAAATTTAAACTTGGTATTCATATTTTTAATTTGAATTTTGAATTTGAACTTCGAATACAAATTTTGAATTTAAACTTGGAATTCATATTTTTAATTTGAATTTTGAATTTAAACTTGGAATTTAAATTTTGAATTTGAACTTCGAATACAAATTTTGAATTTAAACTTGGAATCCATATTTTTAATTTAAATTTTGAATTTAAACTTGGAATTTAAAGTTTGAATTTGGAATTCGAATTTAAATTTTAAATTTAAATTTGGAATCCATATTTTTAATTTGAATTTTGAATTTAAACTTGGAATTTAAGTTTTCAGTTTGAACTTCGAAGTTAAAATTTTGAAGTTAAATTGTGAATTTAAATTTCAAATTAAAATTTTCAATTCGATTTCGATTATTTATTTAAACTTCGGCTTCAAATTCTAAATTTAATTTATTTCCGAGCACGAATCTTGGATTCGAATTTGAAACAGTATTCAAACATAGAACAAATCAGTACATCGTTGATTTAATCGTGAAGCAGCATCAACGTCATGGAACACTTGAAACACCTAATTGCGATAATTGAGTGGCGCGTGGACTCGCTGAAAAGTCAACGAGACTCGAAAACCGAACTAAAACTGCGAGGCTGATGGATCGACTCAACAGATTGGGATCGGTCTCGGCGACTTATAGATCGACGATCGCGATTATCAAGTGAGCGTTTCCGTCGTTGGCGACGCTCGGCGTTGTGTTTACGTCACATTTATGAGATCAGACCTAACGCTGTCAAACGGTTAATAAAACCCGCGCAGACCTAGATATGCACGTACGCGAGGCATTGTGCGAGCGCATAATAGACGACTCGCCGCGCCCGCCGCTCCGATCCTTTAGGTGCTCTCATAATGCCGAGCGGCCTTGCAAATGACACGCTTTCGCGATCACACCATAAAGCCGTTTTAACAATCGGGCCACCTCGGCTTCTCAATCACGCGACACTCCGGTCCGTTCCTTCAGCCGTTATCGCCGAGTATTCTTCCTTCGCTACAAATACAAGTGTCTCAGAATGAGACATTTTTCATTTTTGATTACACGGGAAACGTTTCAATTGCGACATATTTCATGTCTGACACACGAAAAATATTTCTTTTTCAGGCTTGAGACCCGAAAAAGTCTCATTTTGGGACATTTTCATTTGGGAAATAAAAGGTGTCTCATTTCAAGACATTTTCCATGTCTGATTACACAAAAAACGTTTTATTTGGGACATATATGTTTGAGACACGAAAAGTATTTCATTTTCAGACATTTTTTAGGCTTGAGACCCGAAAAAGTCTCATTTTGGGACATTTTCGTGTTTGGGAAATAAAAGGTGTCTTATTTTGAGACATTTTCCATGTTTGATTGCACGAGACATATTTCACTTTCAGACGTTTTCCAGGCTTGAGGCGCAAAAAAGTCTCATTTTGAGATATTTTCATGTTTGAGAAACAAAAGGTGTCTCATTTTGAGACATTTTCCATGTTTGATTACACAAAAAACGTTTTATTTGGGACATATATGCTTGAAACACGAAAAGTATTTCATTTTCAGACATTTTTTAGGCTTGAGACTCGAAGAAGTCTCATTTTGAGAGATTGTCATGTGTGAAAAACAAAAGATGTCTTATTTTAAGACATTTTCATGTTTTATTCACATAAAACGTATCATTTGGGACACGGTTATAACATGTTTGAGACGCAAAATGTCTCATGTTGAGACTTTTTTTAATGTTTCACTCACAGAAACGTTCGAGGCACCAAAAGCGTCTTAATTCGTCACAAATAAGATGTTTTGAGTGTCTCCATCCCCGAAAATGTTAAAAAACGAAACACTTGTTTTGATTCGTTTTAACGCTTTTATTGTCCCGATCACCAAAAATGTCTCACAATGAGACATGGGTATTTTTTTAGCATGTTCCAAAAAACTCTTTCGCCTAGTTCTATATACCAACCCTTCCCTTAGACGAAAGTTCATTGTATCATTTTAAAAATAAATTATCGAAAATTTCGTGACTATTACTAGTAATTCCACATTTTACAAATTTTCTGTAAACTTTGTCTTTGTCCAACTCATGATGAGCATTTCTAAGATCACAAAAACTCGGTAAAAAGTGTACAGAAGATCTTTCGGAAATATGCTTTACCGTAATGAAAATCAATGTAAATTTATATTTCTTATAAAAAAAAATACATACGTTGATTCACAGAGAAAAGAGAAGCGAAATGTTCTCACGAAAAACAAGGAACGCCTTATTTCGTTACCTAAAACTCATTTATCAAAGCACCGTCGTCACAAATTATTCATCTTGCAGTTTTTCTCTCTCTTTTTTTTTTTTTTTTTTTTTTGTCCATACGTCATTATGATTATCACGTAGCTCGAATTCGCGAGCACCGTTTGTTAAGGTTCGCGTGATTGCGTGAGAAGTAACATAACGCGAGTATTGAATAAAAGCGAGTGCATTTGCTGAATGAGTGTGTCTCACTTTTTTATCATACGTTTCTTCGCGGTGTATTGGAATATTGTTATTTTCACGTAAAATGTGTACGTACTAAATACCGCTTCAATTTTTATTTTCAACACAATGAATATATCTCTGAATATTTCACAGATAACAAAAGTATCTCATTTAATCTCGTTTCAAGAGTTTACCAATGGAAAACAAAAATAGCCTTGAATATTAAATCTTGAAATTTTTAAAAATTTTCAAAACCAAAATCCTAAACTTTGGAACACACGTATCTCATTTTGAGACATTTTTTATATTCGAGACACGAAAAGCGTTTCAATTCGTCACAACTGAAATGTTGTCGGTGTCTCGATCATCAAAAAAATCTCAGAATGAGACACTTGCTTTTGAAGTGTACGTCGAAAAATCCAAACTCTCGTATTCGGATTTATCAAAATGTGTGTCTTTGACTATCTGTCTGTCCAAAAGGGCTGATTTGAGAAAAATGTATTTATGGTGCCATTTTATTTCGGCCCACTTGAGTTGTAGGTGGCGCCACGGCGAAACAAAGTGTTGCACAATCTAAAATGATAAGATTGTACCTTTTTTTATGAAGTTGAAGTTTCAACGTTTATTAATCAACGAAAATTAATCATATATAATTTAGTAATTGTATTGTAATAATATAATGTGTATTGTAATCAGAAATCAAAAAAATTATATTCTCAAACATTGACATATTCTAGTTTCTTCCTATAAAATTACCCAATGAAAAAGTACTGCTATTTGTATGAAGAAAAGTATATCAAATTTTATTTTCGTTTACTAATAAACGTTGAAAACTTCAAACTCATCTTTTTTTTTTACCACCTCGAGACGATTAGAAATAAAAGGTACAATCTAAATAGATTCTACCATCTACACTGGGAAAAAAACTATATTCTTGCAGCATTAAAAATAAAATTGACAATGCCAAGTAAACTAGAATGTAAGCTGGGTAAATTGATTTAATAATTGTTAAGTAAATGTTGCAATGAAAAGAAATTGTAAGAAAACTCGACATAGAAATCGTAACAATTTGACATGTTAGCTAATGTCAGCATTCTGTCTCTAGCTATATACAATCTGCTGGTTTTATATAAGTTTGAAGTTTCCAACGTTTATTAGTAAACGAAAATAAAATCTGATACACTTTTCTTCATAAAAATAATAGTACTTTTTAAATTGGTAATTTTATAGGAAGAAACTAGATTATTTCAATGTTTGAGAATATAATTTTTTCATTTGTAATTACAATTTACGTTACTAAATTATCTATTATTAATTTTCGTTTATTAATAAACGTTAGAAACTTCAACTTCACGATTTTACTTTGTCATATTGTTATGTCAGTTTAATGTCGACATCTGGTCAAAATGTTTCAACAACTCAGTTTTCATGCTACTGCACCATATTTTTTCCCCCACTGTAGATCGCACCATTTTGTTTCGGCCCACCTGAGTTGTAGGTGGCGCCACAGTGAAATCAAGTGTTGTACAATCTAAGATGGTAAGATTGTACCATCTTTTTTGTTTTACCATCTCGAGATGGTCAGAAATAGATAATACAATCTGTTTAGATCGTACCATCCAGATGGCGCCGTTCTGTTTCGGCCCACCTGAGTTGTAGGTGGCGCCACGGTGAAATCAAGTGTTGCATAACCTGAGATGGCCAGATTACACCATCTTATTTAGTTGTACCATCTCGAGATGACACAATCTTCTTTCTCAGCGTGAATCAACGAAATGGCACCGTGTCTAAGCGCGGTCCGAGAGATAATAGCCGGTCCGATAAAGCCATTCGTCGCGATAGTCATCGGCAAAGCACACAAAGTCATAAGTCCAGACTTTATCGTCCAATACACTTTATTATCGGAGCCGACGCAAGGTTACTCCGATGGTTTATTAGTCTTTAAATATTGACCGCGCGACAAATTAACATCCGAGCCAATGGCGCTCGTTAATCGGAAGAAGGTGGAAATAAAGAATCGGCGAGCCTGCACGTGGTCTTGCGTGAAACTTTAATGCCCCGCGTCTTGCTGAAAATTTAACAAGCCTTTAAAGTTGCGTCGCTTCGATGACGCGCTTATCGCTCCTTCGTCAATCAAAATGTTGCACTGCCGTTCGCATATTGATCAACGTTGTACATAATGCCCGCGACAAGGCCGCTACGATTTCGCTCTCAAAAATTCATCGAAATGAGCAGCTTTGCCCGACGGCCACGATTACCAACTTAATATTTCATCGATGGTAGTAGTTACATCATTTGACAGTCGCTGTGCAAACTTCATTAACATTTTAGCCCCATTATAGTATTGGTTACTCCGACTTCGCAAGCGTCTCATTTTGTCAAATTTTTTTGTGACTGAACCAAAGAAAATATTGAAACGTGGACGTTTCTCAAAATGAGACAGTTTCCCTTATTAGGGAGTTTTTTGAAATGTTGCCTCTATAACTAGTCCTTTTTTTTTTAATTTAATTGAAAATTTATAAACTGAGTTTGTTGAGATAACTGAATGCAATTCTGAAGTCAAAATTCAAAAAATAGAAATATATATATATATATATATATATGTAATAATATAAAAAAGTCGTTTTTAGAAAAAGAAGTTGTTAACCATCTATTCAACAACAGGACTGGCCAAAGTATTGTTCTTGGCGTGTCCTTTCGGTGGAGGACAGGTCGAAAGTAAATAAAGGAAGAATTAACAGGCGTGGCACATGTGCTCTTTTAAGGAAATCATTTTGCCGTGCTTTGTTTGTTCGCGCTGAAAAATTGTGATAAATCGTGTAACAATGGTGTAAAAGAAGGGGCATGTTCACGTCATCAATTCGGTTGACGCGATTGATTAGCTCGGCGCGTTACGATTTGTCTGCGATAAATTCGCAAGATTTTGTTTTCAACAAAGTTGTATTTAAAAAAAAAACTAATTTTCATAAAAGACGCAAATTACGTTTGCTAGTTAGTAATACTTTGCAAAGTGTTTCATTCTTTATCTTCAATATTAATATTTGGATTATCTTTTTTATAATAAAAGTTGCTTGACTTTTACAATGTACCCGAACTGACTTGAAACATATGTGATAATGTATGTACAGCTGTGTACCGGCATAAAATACGAGTTTGAATTGGACAATTTTAACAAAAAGCACTGCAAATTTTTTTTATTGCAGGTAATTTTATATATTCTACGTTAATGTTACCGTTCCTCACATTTTGTAACGCTTTGGAGTAACGCGTTACAAGTAACGAGTAATACGTAACAAGTAACGCATTAGATTCAATGACATGTAACAAATAACGCGTTACAAGTAACACTTACCAAGTAACGCATTACGTTATCATTTCTCAAATATTTTCACGTTTTAAAGTAACGCGTTACAAGTAACACTTAACACTTAACAAGTAACAAGTAACACGGTTCAAATAACGCATTACGTTACCGTTTATCAAATTATTTACGTTTTGGAGTAACGCGTTACAAGTCACACTGAACACGTAACACATTACGTTATCGTTTCTTAAATTTTATAACTTTTTGGAGTAACGCGTTTCAAGTAATTTGTCACATGTAACGCGTTACGTTATCGTTTCCAAATTTTGAAACGTTTTGGAGTAACGCGTTGCAAGTAACTCGTTACAAGTAACACGTAACAAGTAACGCATTACATTCAATGACATGTAACAAGTAACGCGTTACAAGTAACATGTAACAAGTAACGCGTTACGTTACCGTTTCTCAAATTGTTTACGTTTTGAAGTAACGCGTTACGAGTAACACTGAACACGTAATGCGTTACCTTATCATTTCTCAAATTTTGTAATGTTTTGCCATAACGCGTTACAAGTAACACCTAACAAACTACGCATTACAAGCGAAACGTAACAACCAACGCGTTTCTTCTAGTGTCTGTGTCATTCAAACAGACTCATACACGAACAGAAGTATAACTGAAGAAAAAAAACTTACGTAAACAAGATTTTAGCACGAGGCTTCGAGCGAAACGGCGAAACGGCAAATAAATGGAACTAATGGCCTGGTAATGGCAATGAGGTTGCATTAGCCGTTGGTATTTGAATATTTCGTTTCTCGGCGTGGCATTTCCTCGAAGAAATGCGAGAAACAGATAAAGGAAATAAGGTCAGCCGGCGAGCGGGAATACATGTGGGTTAAAAGGAATGCGCTATCATCGAGGCAACCGCGCCCACCGCTATCTCCGGCCCTACCCTTCTATGTCTCCGCGAGGGTTGCTCGATTCCGTCGCTCGCCGCCTTCCCTTTCCGTGACAAACGTCTCTTTCTCGCCGCGTCACCGCGCTCATTCCATTACTTTTAACTTCTCACCGATCTGAAACAGAAGAAAACAAGGCCTCGTTAATATCAATCACGGGCAAATCACTGGTCATGCCTTTTCGGATTATTAAAAACTATTTGTCCGAGCGACGATCTGACGTGCCTTTCGTCGATGGATCACGGCTCGAAACGTTGTCCCGTATTGATCGCAGTGTCTTTGTGGGATATTTGTGTCGGAAAGGTTGTACATTATGGGCTTCGTGTAATAAATACCAATGAGTTATTCTTACGATTTTCGAGATGTTTAAATCAACTTTTCGATCAACGTTTGTGTAGTAAAATGTAAATAAATTCGTATCTATATATATCATATAATAATCGTAACGATGAATATGAGTGAAGTATGTGCCAAAATGCCGTAAGTTTTAGACTTGGAAAATCTTTAAGATATAAATACCAGATGCGATATCGCAAACATCGATCGCCTTAAAAATATACAAGTTACAATTTTATAATGAAAAAAAAATTTTGTTTTTGATATTTCTAGATCGAGATTTGCTTAAATCCAAAACACGTGGTTGTTTGGGTGATTGCAACATGTATGTTCTGAGAATTGGTTTACGTCTCGAATCATCAAATTTTATGTACTTGAAGTTTCCAACATTAGTAAACGAAAATGAAATCTGATATCTTTTTCTTCATACAAATATTATTTTATGACTGATTAATTTTACAAAAAAAAAGTTAGGATATTTTAATGTCTGAGAAAATAATTTTTTCATTTTTGATTACAGTATATGTTACTAAATTATGTATAACTAATTTCCGTTTATAAATAAATGTTGGAAACTTTAACTTCATCCAAATTGTTTACCCAAATCGACTCAAGGTAGAAAAAATTGAACTTGGCTGTTCCAGTTCCTATTGGAATTTTACGTCCGAAAGTTTGTCTATAGACTTTCCGAGATCAGTTGGAACATAATTAATCGAAATTTGTCCAATCTGATGACTTTTGACAAATTTGAATGTTACTTCGATGGCTGGGAATAAAAACCCCCATTCTCAAACTGGCAATGAAGAACACCCATTCTCAATCTGGCATTGAAAATCCCCCATTCTCAAATTGGCAATGAAGAACCCCCATTCTCAAACTGGCAATGAAAAACCCCCATTCTCACACTGGCAATCAATACGGATTGGGGGTTCTTCGTTGCCAATTTGAGAATGGGGTTTTTTCATTGCCAGTTTGAGAATGGGGGTTTTTCATTGCCAATTTGAGAATGGGGGTTCTTCATTGCCAGTTTGAAAATGGGGGCTTTTTATTGCCAGTTTGAGAATGGGGGTTTTTCATTGCCAATTTGAGAATGGGGGTTTTTCATTGCCAGTTTGAGAATGTTTGTTCTTCATTGCCAGTTTGAGAATGGGGGTTCTTCATTGCCAGTTTGAAAATGAGGCTTCTTCATTGCCAGTTTGAGAATGGGGGTTTTTTTTCCAGCCATCGACTTGATGTCACTGTTGCCAGATTCGTGGGAAAACCCACTAAAACTGACAATGCCTTCAGCTGTAATGTTCGCTGGTCTTCCCAACGAATTTGGCAACCCTGCCTTGAAGTCTCAAAAATGAAAATAACTCTATAAAATGTCGCGTGCGTCCACAGTAAAATGGCTGCGGAAAACTTGCGGCCTGTTCGATTATTATTTATTCATCTGACATTAACTCGGAAAATGTAAAGTCCTTCGTCTGCGACGTTTAAGCATAATTGTTTCGCATAATCCAAGTGTAACTTTTTATTGATGATTCGTTACACTGTGATTAAATCGAGTTTATTTATTCACAAAAATCAAACGAGCTAGCTGATTAATAACACTTTTAACGAAGATTGATTCGCTGGAACGTTGGCGAAAGCACTCGACGAGATTTCCGGAAATTATTCGATTTAAAATTTCCCGCGATGAAGGAACAGTAGTTCGGTTCTTCCGAACTTCCTGGGAATTTGAAATACAAATTCAACGACGTGGAAATTTTTTTCGGGAGAACGAGAAAAAGATTTCTATTTTTGGAAATCGTAAAATACTGAATGTTAAGAAGTAAAAATTAACATTAATAATATCAGTTGCAAAACTCGAAAGACACGAGTTAACAAGTTTAAAAGTACACGTACCATTTCGTTTGGAAAATAACAGTAATTTGTATCGAGAATAGTTAAATATCGTGTATTATAGACACGACGACGTAATGTCAATAGAGTTGACAGCGTTTCCTCAACAAGTGAAAACTGAAGGTCGATTTTCAATCAAACTTACAAGTACACAAAAGGTCTGTTCATTAAACAAACTTGACTAACACACGATATGAGAAATTAACCACTTAATCACTTGATCTAATCATTAGATATGTCATTTCATTTTTTTTTTCTTTAAAGCCCGGAAAACAATTATATTACTTTCAAAAAACGACTAACAATTTTTTAGGTTATTTCTACGAGAGAGAAGTTTTGAATATTGTTTTATTACTGAATCTGGATTTAACATGATTTGTCGATTCCAATTTTTTAACATAGAAAAATTCCTAAGTCGAAAACGTGTGGCAAACTTCAGGCACATGGATTTAATAAAATAAAAAAAAAAAAAATAGTTAAAAAAAATTGCGTCCGGAAACCCTGACATAAATTTCATTTGTACAAACAAAAATTTGGAAAATTTAATATTTGAGGTTAGGACACGTTCATACTTTCAAAAATCGCGCGAGAAAATCTTGTGTCAACTCGAGTGTTTACAACTCAGATACGACCCTGGAGTAAACACAAGTCCATGTGATTGAATGATTTAACCTTGCCTATGCCTCGTTACACCTGTTCCTTCCACAGCGTTTGTCAAGTTTTATTGCTTCCAGTCAATTATGCAACTGGGACTGGCTGCGAAAATGTTGGAAACAGTACGCTATATGTGATGCAATTATTTTATACTATAATAGATGGAACACATAATAACTCCAAATTTTATATTGTAATTTATTATATGTTTTAAATTAACGCGATCGGTATTTTAACAACGCCATTTACAACTCAGGTGAGCCATCTAAAAGCGCCATCTACAACTCAGGTGAGCTATCTAAAAGCGCCCTCTACAACTCTGGTGGGCCATCTAAAAGCGCCATGTACAACTCAAGTGAGCTATCTGAAAGCGCCATCTACAACTCAGGTGAGATATCTAAAAGCGCCATCTACAACTCTTGTGAGCTATTTAAAAGCGCCATCTACAACTCAGGTGAATCATCTAAAAGCGCCATCTACAACTCTGGTGGGCCATCTAAAAGCGCCATCTACAACTCAAGTGAGCCATCTAGAAGCGCCATCTACAACTCTGGTGAGCCATCTAAAAGCGCCATCTACAACTCAAGTGAGCTATCTGAAAGCGCCATCTACAACTCTGATGAGCCATCTAAAAGCGCCATCTACAACTCTGGTGGGCCATCTAAAAGCGCCGTCTACA
>JABFOV010004779.1:0-13240 GCA_022817685.1 Aradophagus sp. ZL-2020
TTACTGGACCGTTCTGTATTATTAATTCTAAACTTTCCCCGTATCTTACGTTACATTTGTGATTTCGTAAACAAAAATAAAAATGCAGCAAAAAGAAAAAAAAACGACCAGAAAACAACGGTCGTATAAAATTACATTTTGTCATGCGATTATCTTTTGTGCCAAAAATTAAGCATGTATTTCTGCACTCGGGACAACTTGCGCTGAAAATCAATTGTAGTTGCGGTTAAAACGAAACGTTGAACCGCGACAGGGTTGAAAATGAACGAATGAAAAAGCACGACTTTTCGAAGAAATGCGTCTGATGGTTTTTTAATTGAAAGCAACAGGAGGTAAATTGGTTTCACAACGTGGGTCTTTCAAGTTTTAATTAAGAGAATTCATTCGCAGGAGCAACAACAGTTAATGCGGCCCATTTTCTATTATTTCCGCGTGATATATTTTTATTCGGCCAATTCGTTTCATCGCGAAAGGCTTAATAATTATTCGCTTGCTTTTAAGTTGTTTATGATTGTGCTTTAATTTCGATGCACGAAACGTGTATTTTTGTTTCCGTTGTTTTTAAAACGTCTCTAAAATAATTCGCCCGTCCGTTTTCCCGCGAGTTCTTTTTGTACGGACGATTCCTTTTTTTCGCCCCGGAATCTTGCTCTGGGCTAGAGCGAAATCCGATCGAAGCAAGAAAAAAGCGTTTCCGGGGTCAGGACACGCAGCGGGTATTGAAATCACAGTCGCGTGTATTTTTATTCGCCCGGGGCTGACGTCGCGCGACTGTCTATGACAGTATTACTCTCGTTTTTGTAGATATAATTTTGGAGAGAAAAGAGAGGCATCGGAGGGAAATGTGATTCATTCTCGACCGCGTTTTAAATTCAAAACACTGTTATCGGGTGACGCGGCGCGTCGATTTCACTTTACTAGATTACATGCAAGCGCAGGCGATAATTTTTCTTTTCTTTCGTTTTTTCTTTTTTTTTTTTCACTGTTTGTTCTTTTTTGCTTCTACTCTTTCGTTTTTAAAAATCTGACGAAAGGTCTTGTTTGTTTAATATCTTGATTTGACTCTTGATTTTATCATCTTTTTATAATAAAAAAGTAAATCTTTCGTGTTCTATGGGGTAAATTTAAAAAGACCCCCAAATCATAAGAAACGGGTTCATTTCTGTACTATTTTTTAAACTTTTTAGATTATTACATAATATTAAGATTTTATCTTAAATGAAGCACGTTTTCATAAATTTAAGAGCAAATTTGAATATAAATTTTTTCAGTGTAATTCAGATTGTAGTTGACATTTTGGACATTTTATTTCGTGGTACAAATCGGCACCTTCACTGCGCACATGAAAATTTGTAAACAAAAAGAGAAAATGAAAATTACATAAATGTAAAATACGAATATAATTTTATCTTTTAAGTAGTAATTCTCACGATTTAGTCCCCCCGTGGAAAGTATTGATGCGAAACATTCATTTTCGACAGATATATATGACAAAAAAGTTACTTTCGCGATAAATCATCGTTCCGTCGCGACCAATTTTTCAGCAAATTCAGCATTTGTTATACTCAAAGGTAAACATTCTTTCATCGATCATTCGTCAATAAATAAGCCGAGACATTTTTCGAAATGATAACCGTCGCGAATAATGCGCCAAAGTTCTTCAACTGTAAATAAATGTCCATTGATTGTCTGCCATTGAATAAGTCCGCGTCAACTGAAACCCAGTGTTAAACTCAAAATAACGAAAATACTTTAAAGAGATTTTCTTCCTACAAGCAACGCGAAGCCGTACGCGTGTGTTTAGCGCCAAGTACACGTTTCCGCGAGTCGTTTTTCGCCATAAAACGGGTGTCTTCGTATAAGAGCGACTCGCTCGTTAAGATAACCGCCGTTCGTCTCGACCGTCTTTGGCACTATCTCGCGGATTTCCGCTTTTTATCGACAAAGATGACGATGAACTCGTGTTAAAGTTCATCGCACGTTAGCGAACTGATTGACTGATGACGAAAGAATTGCGTTTAGTGAAGTTAATGCAACGGCGCGTGAAAAATTGTTTTTCTCGTTGTGAAAACGAGATATCATCGATTTTGTAACTTGGTCGCGCTGTAACAAATCTTTATTTTAAAATCAACATTCCATCTCTAAATATGTTCGAAATAATTAATTCTTGTAACTTGAAGCAAAAGTTTTATTCAAGGTGAGATTTTCATAAATTGAAAATCAACTTATCAACTTTAATTACTCACAATGTAACGACAATCTATCGTTTATGAATAGACATTTTTCCTCGATGTTATCAATTAAAGGAGAGAGTATGAAATGAAAATCTCTTTTCAGTAGTTGTAACGTAATCTCATTGAAAAAGACAACTTCTAGTTTTATATCGTATTTTTCTACAATTTCATTACAAATTGTCACAATATTTATTTTAGGGCAATAAAATCAAACGGCCCGTTTTTCTTCAATTTTTGTAATGACATTATCCAACTAATTATCCAGCAAGTTTATCGCAACAAATCCTGACCATTACCCTGCAGAACCCAAAACCGACCAATGGCCATAGCCGAAAGGCAAACTCGAAACTACCACTTCCATCTAATTTCAACGTTGAATTGATTACTTTGTTTAACTGGAACGTCTTTTCTATTTGGATCTAAATCAGGAGCCGCGATGTTTGCTTCGGAATTAGTTTGACCCGGAAGATATCGCCGGCCGAATCGTGCGTCAAAGCCCAAAGAAGCGACTAAAATGGCGGCAATATAAATATTTTAACGCGACTCAAACAACTAAGACCATTGACGAGATTTTATCATCGAGCGTCCAATCGAACGAACAAACACGCTGTATTTGTGCGAAACAAAATTTGCTCGTGAAAAACCATAACGTTAGATTACTTTTAATGTACGGATAAAATGTTATGTAACTTCTACATAACTTATGTCAGAGTTGCTCGAGTTGATCCTCAGTTCACAGAAGCTGAGATATCTAAGCATAAATTATGTTATAGTTACATAATATTTTTCTTACAATAATTATACTTGTAATATAGCTGGCTTGATTCGCTTATTCTTATTTTCAATCGACTTTTATTGGCATTGTAACAATATTGTTTAACTCGAAACTATACATTTTGATAAATACATTTATAATTTAAAATTGTATGAGATGCAAGATTGACTACATCTTCAATCAAAATTTACTGACTTTAGCGAAAGTATAAAGTGAATTTTGATTGAAGATTTTTACATTTTTGTTTGAAGAGAGAATAATTTTTTATTATAATTGTAAAATTTTTTGTTACATTAGACTTGTCCAAACTAACATTGGATTTATTTATAAATCCAGTATGTAAATAAAATCTAGTTTATATATAAACTACGGTTACATAAACTTTTTGCATAATTACATTAATTTGGTTACAGTAACCAAATCTTTCATCAAACTAAAAATCTAGTCAATATCAGCATAACCAACATTTTCCTCAACGCAGTTTCGCAATCCAACGGCACAGTCGTATTAGCCGGTAACGGCTGTCAAGGCACCTGCGGGACCACGCGCCGTCGACCATTTATGGTCACTTGCGAGAAAGTTTGCCAAACGCCGCTCGTCGGAACTTGATTACCGAATTTCTAATTCGATTAAATTTGTCGGCAACGACGCGACTTCGATGCCCGATTTCTACCGAAATCATAATTTATCACACTTTACGACTATCAAGGTTCGGAAGGCTTTTGCTTAAAGACAAACAATTGACTCCTCGATATGCAAATGGTATCACTTAATAGTACAAAATTAATGAATTATGAGGAAAAGAAATTTAATTAGGAAAGTATAACAAGTCATTTGTTGTGTACGATCAATTGAAAATGCATTGTAATTGAAAAAGATATTTAGAGAACTCTGCAATTATTTTGCGAAATAGTGCAATCGTAACTTTGTATTTTAATATATGAATACATGAGCCGAAAAAAAGTAGTTGTACGCGGTATTGGTCTGATTAATAATTAACAATTACTTGAATTCACATTCTCAAACAATTGCTAATTATTAATTACTCCAACCATTACTCCGTAAAACGTACGAAATTCTATAAAACTGTTCTCTAACGATCATCACAAGTTTCTTTCTCCTATTTAATTGCGATTGTAACAAATCCGTGGAAAAGAAAATCAACGAAAAAAAGCAGTCTGTGCCTTTCTCTCTTTTTTCTCCTACTTCATTCAATTAAATAACATTCAAATAACCAAATTATTTGTAACTGTCGATTGATTACGTTTGATCGTACAATGTATCAAGAAATAATGCATTGAAATCAAAACAGCGGCACGGAAATTCCGCCGCCGATAAATTACGGGCAAAGAATCGTTAATCTTTCTCGCGAGAAGGGGCTAACGGGGGGAAAAGAGGGAGGCGGAATAGGAGAAAAAGGGCGTAGTTTCTTGTTCGTGGGTCGGGGGGGGGGGGAGGGGGGAGGGCAAAAATGCGGGACGGGACAACGGACGGCCGTCTCGTCGGATCATTCGTACGGCAAATTGTCGCGGTGACGATGCAATTAATTTCACGTGGCCTCGCAAGAAACGCGAGCACCTTGGTTGCCGCGCGAAATCGATGCCGCACAATGAAACGCATCCCCGGCCAAGTGGCACCGAGCCCGGGTTCGCTAACTTCCGAACTGGTTCATTTGCCGCGCCCCGTTACGTTCGAAGCCCAAAGTCGACGACGCCGCGTGCTTTTTCCAAGCCCGCCAATGACAACGCAAATTATCCAACCAAACGAACGCTAATTCCCCCCCACCCACGACCCCTTTTTCCCGCACTCGGAAATGCAATTAAACATTGTCAACTGGCACCTCCAAGTTTTCGCATTCCCAAAGTTGCCGTCAACAAAGTTCTGCTTGATTGACAATCGATTTTATCGAACGGCGATCAATCGTCAGCGACGAGCAGCCGGCGATGAGTTTTCGTTCGATAGTTGGTCGACTGTTTCTATTAATTAAATTAATTATTATTACTGTTATTACGCTAATAAAGATTTTCCGAGATCTTTCTCCGAGTTTTTTGCTGACATGGGAAGATATGTCACTCAAATTTGGTAACGTTTTTGTGACACGCGTTACAGGTGACGACGTTACTTCCAATGTTTGTCTTCAATCAATAACAGCGAGGGAAAATATAATTTTGATTGATACGTTTTTTAATTATTATTTTTGATGTCGGAACTTCGACGATTTGTAAATTTCTAGCTATCTTCAGTTAATTGAAATCAAGACACGACTAATGAAGAAGTTATTTTAATTAATTGAAAGACGTTTGCGAAAATCAAAATCTATATTTAAAAAATGTCCACGGCAAGTCTTTTTGCAAGCGTTGACAGTCGAGTCGTTGCCGAAGAAATTTGAATCTAAATTCGTACGATGATAAGGCAAAGTATGTAAATTTTGCGCTTTATGTATAATGTACGACAAACTTGTAGTTTTGGCGAATTCCGAGTGGATTCGCTTACTAATCGCTGCATATTAACAGCGCTTGAATTGATTCAAACACGAACTCGGAAATTGATGTTGACCGAGCTTCAGGGTTCGGCGTTGGACCTAAGTGTCAGTTGCGTCGTCGCAGATTAGCCATCTTTCGCGCGAGTCTTATCTCTTGGCGTAAGTTGAAAGCTGTAACCAATTTCCGATTATTCTCGGTTGACGCGTGGTTATCTTGTTTATGGTGCCGGACCGATGGCCCGGTGGCCAGTCCGATGGTTTACTGATCGTTAAATCGAAGCTTGGTCTTTCTTCCACGTAGCATCATATTGAGCTTAGAAAAGAGAAACAACTGTTTATCGATAAACTGACAAATATTGACTACCTTTTGATAAATCAATTAAAAAACTTTACGTTTCAATCAAATTTTATTATCATCTTATTAAAAATTAAATAATTGAACGATTTAATTGATCTCTTTTTCGTATTAAAAATTGGAACGTCATTTTTAATGTTCAGTTATTAATAACATTGTGCAGTCGAGCCTCAGTAAAGCGACCCTCGCTCGAGCGAACGGTCATTTTGATGACAACCTCTTCCCCCTCTCACATACCGCGTGACTAACAAGAATAGAAATGATTGGAGAGTCGAAAATTGGTGGGGGAACCTCGATACAGTGATTCAACCTTTTAATTAATCATTTAATAAAGCTTCAATTTTAAATATCACAGAATGTTTGTAAAGAGTATCGTCTTTGCGTAATCTTTGTTTAATTTGAAAACCATCAGTTTCATTATTTAATTAACCTTCCGTCAAAGAAATTAAACAATGCATTACTCCTCTCATGATTTTGACTGAACGTGCGGCAGCGTGACGTGTCAATTAGACGAGAGGCCGTAATTTTGTTAAGAAATTAATATTTAACATTTAGATTTAAAGTGGCGATTGCGATCGGAAAAAAAATGAAGGAAAAATGATAGGGTTGGAAGGGCTAATGCAAATTGCGGAGGGCGAACGAATGCGACGGAGGAGGCGACGACCGCAATGTAGCTCGCCTCCGCCGTTCAATTATCGGTACGATCTGAAATTACTGACCCTTATTCATGTACCAATGTATACGCACAACTTATGCAATCCGTGTATCTCGCCGTTCGATCTGGATAAACCATTGAAACTGTTGGAAATACGGAACTGCAGCTTTTTGCCAAGTGACAAAAATTTGAATTTGATCGCCGCGCGGTAATCGATCTTCGCTTCTCCCAATATCTCACTTGCAAATCATAGTTTTTTTTGTGAAAATTAGCGGTCTAAGTAAATGCAAATTAAATTACCAATGTTAATAATAGTATTTGAAATATTAAAGATAATTATATTTATGTTATGAAAATTTAATGATCATTGAACTGTTTTTTATCAGTAATATTTTATTAATTTATGTACAAAAAACAATCTATTATTTTTATTGCAAACATTAAAATAACGTTCAATTTATTTTTATATTGTCTTTCATTCACTTTGAATTTCTAATAAATTCATTGTATATACTGTTCGAAATTTAATGTAAAATTGTTTACAGTATTTACTACAATATTCTTGCATATTTTTAATACAATCAATTGTTGCCAATAATAGTTACGTAATTTTTGTCTTCATTCAATACAAAATTCACAAGCCTCTCAATTAATCTGTTGAACAAGATATTCCGCAAACGGTAATGCACGTGGTTGAACTTTGTTCCAACATTATTGATTTACCATAATATTCTGATAGTTAATCAACATCGTCTCCGGTAATGTGAAAATTACATTTTCACCTCTAACTTGATTTTGTGTCTTTCACAATTTACGTCGTTAATTAATAGCAAAATGTAGTTTCTCTTGTTTTTATACTTGCATTTGTGCAAAAGAAAAAGTTCGGTTATGTACGAGGCACTTGAGTATTGCTGTTTCTTAATAGTAAATTGCATTTTTTTTTGCTTGCTTTATAACTTCAAAAGCATTAAAGAACATTATGTTAGAGTACCCACTTACACCGGAGGACATTTTCATATGCAAGAAGAAAAATGGTATCTTGAAATGCATTATTTTTATTAATCTTGAAGCATTCTGGAAATGGGAGGAAAGTCAACTGTATAAAGCAGCACGCATTACGATGCAAGATGTTTGCAAAGACCGTTGAATTATCATTATTTGCATTAAAATAATGATCATTCGTCAATTACTTATTACCATACAAATTTTCTACCAACTTTTGTTTTTATACTTTGAAAACAAAATATTTGAAATATTTTATTTGAATGTTATGAAGTTATCACAAAAATATTATTTCACAGAAAAGACAACGCCATTATAACTTTAAATAAAAAACATTCGAAACGAAAAACGTCTGATTATAAATATCTAATAACTTCGTTCATAACATATTCTTCTTCTCTTCCGAAGCAAAATACATTGAGTAATATTGTCTTCCTTTTTGTGACGAAGCACAATAACTATCAGATTTTTCGCGTCGAGAATCTTAAAAGGGACGAAACTGATATTCAATGTAAAATTGCAGACTGTGTACTTTTTGTGCTTGCATTTAAAATGTTTTTTTAGAAGAATTTACATCATCGATCAAAATTCAGTATAAATATTAAATTTTTCTTCCTTAAAAATTGACAAAGATTGCAACGTGTATGAATATTTTATTAGTGACGCAGTTAAAAAAAAATTACTTTTTAAAAGCCGCTTCAATCAAACTGTTTTTGTAAATTAATTAATCATATTTATATTTTCCATTTTATTTAACATGTCTTATATTTTTATCGTAAAAAAAAAAGTTATACGGCAACACTGGTGTTTTGAATAATATTTCGCATAAAAAGTGTTATGCCGCACGTCACTTCGATGTGCGGATTTAACAAAAATCTCATTGCGTTATAGCGTTTAAGTAGCCGCCTCTGGCATGTGAGCGAACCTTTTGCATTTTCCTTATCGCTCCGCTCAAGCTTCTTTATCGAGCGACACGTTATGTGCATCGAACTTCTGCCCTTAATGATCGGGGTTCTCCTCGATCTCGTATGCAAAAGGAAAAGTGTTCTGTTAAGTAAAAATTTGTTCGCTCAGCAACATCTTATAGAAGGAATACTTGAAAAAAACTTTTCTTCTTTCTATACAATCGTTTGCTTGCAATGAAATTGCTCAATTCACGACGATTTTGCAGTTTTGTATTCTCGAAAAGTTGAAATGTTAAATGAAAATTATACTGCTTTTAGGAAATAAATAAAAAAATGTTATCATGAGAATCATAAATAAAACATTGAAAATATGTACATGTAATATGTAAAATAGGAAAATAAGACAAAGTTTTTTTTTCTTTTTCATGTTAACCATCTTACGTATTATATAAACGCGGTAAAGTAATAAATAAAATATAATCCAATAAAACTTCTTGCTACAAATTAGAAAGAAAAAAAAAAGTAGAGAAACAATATCGGTCCGCGATGTATTGAATGCAAAACGTCGAATAATAATTTTTTGCCCTGCACGTCCGAGCAATTTCATTTTCCTCTGTTTACTCGACAGATTGCTAACATCGAGGCAACAAATTGAACGGTTAATCGATCGTCAAATCAGAAAGTATAATTAAGTTTGTTTCATGCACTACAGAAAAAAAAAAATTGTAACCGTGCCTTGCGTGAATTACGCATTCGCAAACGACGTGATTCGAAACAGAGGCAAAAAGAAAAAAAAAACAGCTCGAGTTAATAAAGTGGTTGTTTTTTTTGTTCGGCAATGATATTTTTTTCATCAAGATTTCCCCATAATTACACAATTCATGTTACAATCTCGGCGTTATTTCTTTACAAGTTTTCTAGTCTTATTCAATCAGAAATTTCTTGAAATTGTCTTAACAATTATTTTCAATCGATAACAACTTGTGGCAACTTTGAGAAAGAATAATTTATTGTTGAAGCAAATCACCAACAACGGGCATGAGGGATTGCGGAAAAATACTTTCGCAGAGAAATGAAGTTAAACAATTTTTTCACACTTTTCAAGACTTGTCTGTAATTTAACGTTCGATGCAGTATTATTGCAGCACGTGCGCGAAACGTTTGTCGTTTTTAGGTCTATCTAAAAAAGTTATGCTTTTCTGCCCTCGGTATGATTTTATGATTTTTGAATGTGTTATTAATTCAATGGCATTTTTCTAAAATTATACTCATACTAAAATTATATTCAAGTCAAGGCCTCGTTACAATTGTTTATACTGGACGTTATGCGCAGGATAATGTGCAAAAACAAATTGCGCAACGGTTCGAATTCCAATCCTCGGCATGCACCGAATTTTATTTCCTTGAGGCAAATAAAACTGTTCTTTTTGTCACGCGAAACGGCCCAGTTCGATTTGATTCGGTAAAGCAAATATAATTCCGCGTCGTAAAATTGCGCGTTTCGCGAACCGCAAAGGCCAAATTGAAAAGAAAAGTCCGATCCAACGACTGAATCGCGCCCCGATGAAAACGTATCACTGGATCGACGGCGAACTTGTTTCTTCGATGCTTCGAAATAATATTTCGCCGTGCCAGAAGATCCCGTGAATATTACACGGCTTTTATTCCGTTTCTTCTGCTGAAACGCTTCTATTATGATTTTTTCCGTTACTCCTTCCGAGTGTCTCTTTCCCGACACTCTTTCATTATTCCGACGCGTCCGCTATTCGCTTACAACTGCTCGAAAACATTTTCAATACGTTTAATATTGTTGCTCGCGTTTCAAACGACTCGATACGGGACAAAGTTTGACAAATCCGCTTCCTTTTGTGGCTAGTTCAAATGAACGGGGTAAGTTGGCACGACTCGCGTCGCTTTGACGTTTCAGCCAACTTGCACTCAACGCTTTCAACTCGCCCTATTATTCTCTATTATAATTTGTCATACACTTCCAAAAATCCTCACTTTGCCACCAAAATATGACAATCTCGTTTTGATCATTTTTAAATCTACATTTTTTTTACATTGTAACAAAATTGTTAAATTAGAAATTAGAAAAAACTGAAAACAAAAATTGTATTTAAAATACCATAAAAAGTAAATGAAATTGATTTCTGAAATGATTATTGATTTTTAAAAATGATATCAAAAGTGCTTTACTATAAAAATTTAATCATGTAACATACATTTGTAAATACCTCGTCATTTTTTTTTTTTTTCAATGTTGTCAGTAATTTACTCAATTATTTTGTTCATTAAATTGTCGTTCGACACAGTAAGCATTGACCTACGGTACACTAGAAACAAAAACGTTCATATTGAATTGATTTGTAGGAAAATAGAAGTCATTTGACAAGTGCTTACGGCCGAAAGGGTTAGCACATCGCGCAAAACTGGACTCCGTGAAAATGATATTAATCCGCGGCCCTGCGAATGACACCGAGTGAATTGCACTCAATTAGAGGGTTGTTTTTAAAGCGACGAGCGAGGCGATTGAACGGCCGTAGTCACCGCGGGCTACGCGAAATTACCGTTCGAATACCAAGCGGCGTCAACGATTCACAACTATTCCGGCAATTTCGTAGCTCATTGAGTTTTGTTGCACGGCCCGCACAACCATCGGCAAATAATGCACGAGGTCGAATAAGGATTCGCCGGCCGGGACGTTTGCACGCATTTGTTTGCGCCGTTAAAACCAAGACGGCGCTTTTACAGCGCCCGCGGATTCGCTTCAATTACCGGCAGGAATATTGAATAACGATTTGCGACGGGGGATCATAATTGACGGCCAGCGCGTCGATGCCGTTTCGTTTTAAACGGCTCGCAATCGCGGCCTTTTATGCCCCCCCGTTAAATAAAGCCCGCGCGATCGCGAAACCGGCGTAAAAACAAATTTTACGCGCGAAATTTATGCCCGCGTATAAACAAGCGCTTCCCCCGTCGGCGTAATTTTATATCGCGAGCACATTGGAGCGATATAAAAATGGTTTCTCGATTTGCAGCTCGATATTGGCTCTCGTTTCGTAATTCGAGTAAATAGTTTCCCGAGGTGAGAGGAGGAAATGGCGCTCGCGATGATTCGAGTATTCCATTCTTGTCGCAATTTTTATGTTACGTGGATAAAAAAACTTGTCGTTGTTATTTTTATTTGTTATAATATAAAATGAAAATTAAAATTGAAGTAATTGTTACTATGGTTTTGAAACACTTTATTTGTGGCGTGAGTCTGAATTCTAACGAGTGTCAAGTTTTCACACAATAAGAACTTTTGATGAAGTTGCACAATAAATTTGAAATACATATACTTCCAATTTTTCTGAATTTATATACTTGCACTTACAATTTTTTTTAAATATACTATACTTCACATTTGTTTTCATTGTTTCAAAGTGAACTTTTTCCAGCTTATATGATATTCTCTCATCGTGGGATATCCCGAATGATTTTTTACACACTGGATTCAGAGTGTAATTTTCCGAATCAAAAATGATTACTCGAAATGAAAAGCGACTTTTGATATCGCGGAAAAGTAATGTGCGTGAAATTAGGGTGCCGGCACTAATCTTCGCCGGCGCTGACGTTGACGAAACGACGTCCCCGCGTGGAATATGTCGAGGCCACCGCGACGCGTCACAAATCACACGAAGCAACTTGCCTAATGGACGCGCCGTACCGTACCGAACGCCATCTACATATGTAAACAAAGCTCCGCCGGACGCTCGGTACCCTTCGATTAATCGGCCAAATGTTTCTCAATTGTGTTTGCCCTCTCAAGACAGTCGTGGCGTCGAGTTTTCGTCAACCCCGGCAATCAGGTCAAGAGTTCATTGGACGTGTTTCTGCACTTTGATAGTTGTCATAACGACACGAGGACAATTTTTCACTTTAAATCAACATGTAGTTTATGCACCGACAACATTAAAACAAATGTTATACTAAGCGCAAACGTTACTATTAGGTACACCGGTTTTTGGGACAGCATTTTTATTGGTTCTGCTTTCAGATGTTGAATTAACATCAACAAGTATGTTGAGTTTATGTTCATTTTTCATAACATTTATTTCTACACTGGTATAAGCATAAAAAGTTGTTTCCTGTAAATTGTGGAATATAATACATTGGTTCTTTTTTCTTGCAAATTTTTAAGGTAATGCTTTCGTTTCTCATTTCTATGTCACTCTCGGATGTGTGATTTTGCTTTAAAACGATATTTCTTTAAAGTGCCCGCTTTTACATTAAAATTACTATTTTGTATGTAAACGAAAAGGGACACTTTCTGCAAACGAAAGGCATTCAATTAAAAGTCTGACTTTTCTTTCTACACCTCTCAGCTGGACGGTTAAAATTTCGTTGTTTTATTTCACAATAATTTCATGCTGAAACAGAAAATTTATTAAAACAATGTCAGTGGAGTCAGCAGTAAATGCTATTTAACTATTTTAAATACTTCTTGAATTACATTAAATTGAATTACAGTTTAATATTAATCCGAAATCGTCGATTTATAAATGATGTACTGTAACTAATATAATTTACTTTCTACAAGTATTTTACAAGTTTGAAATGAAACGTGTTTAATTCTTTTCTCTCTGTGCAAAGGCGAAACAGAAAACGGAAGTTAAACGAACGCGAAATCGCGCGAACGTTAAATATTTGTCATGGAAACCGTAAGTGTAAAACGAATCATTCAAATTCGGCCTTTGATCAAAAGTCACGGGTCAAGAAAAGCAGTGGGAATGAAAAATGTGGCCCTCGGCATCGCGACTTTACTGCTCAGTTGTTCGTTATTACCC
>JABFOV010004780.1:0-13238 GCA_022817685.1 Aradophagus sp. ZL-2020
GTACAATGTTCTTGGAACAATTTATACAGTGAAGATGTCGGGGTAATATTCTAAGAGTATTTTGCGATATTTTTGTGGTACTGACGATCATTGATGGTGTTACTGATAAAAAAGGTCCTAAGAATTATGTATTATTTCATAGTGAAGATAAAAATTTAATGTAGCTTATGAATTGAACATAGTAGTAGCACTTAATTCACATAAAATAAACAAAGATTTGGGAATAAGCGTTAAATTATTCATTACCTTTAACGAATTGCACAAAAGTACATTTACATTTTTTTAATTTACAAACTGGATCTTGTAGAAAGAATATTGCAAGCTTTCCATGAACTGTATCAATTAAGATATTAATAATTCTTAAATCGTTCAATATATTTTACCCTAACTTTTATCTATGTTTAAGTAACGATGAGAGAAATTGAGAAAATATGTTGAAAACCGAACAACTTTTAAATTTATCAGCTACAAAATGCATTACCCCACTGACAAAGTTAAAAGCAATCTCCATTACATCCATCACTCCAACAGCGTCAGAAAATTAACAATTTCATTTTCTCATCACGATCGCTAAACCAAGCGATCCAACGTTAGCAATGCATGAACTCGTTTTCTGAATATAAGGTCACCGAGCATGAAACTGCGACGTCCACATTCAAGTCATAGATAAGCTTAGCTAATCGAGACGTAAGCACCCACCCATGGTGTCCAAATAAGTACCCGTTACGGCCTCAACTAAACACGACCGTAAAAATGTTAGCGCCTGTTAACCCCTAAAGATAATTGTAATTACTTTCTTCCTACAAACACATTTGTATGATCTGAAATCTTATATTAAATATGCAGAAATTAAAAATTCTACGTATCAAACGCTTACGTGTTAAACGTAGCTCATACTTAAAACAAAAATAATCATAAAATCACTTTTAACGAGAACCATTGAATATTGACGAAATGGTTAAATTCATCGAGTGCGAGTAATTTTGGCCGGTGCTTAAAAAGATAAAGATAGAAAACGAGCGGGTCGGGAATGGGAGCGCGAAAGATGCTGGCTAAAAACGTCATTTTTCGCGGGCCGTTCTAATGCGGTGTGGAGCTGCAGGCATCGGTCATGGCGGTACGAGGTTGCGAAGAGTGTGGGATACGACGGCCGCGAGGCCAACGACCGGAGCGCGCCGCGTGCGATCGAGGCGAGTGGTAGTCGCGCGTCGCAAATACTCGCGAAGGGGAAGGTGAACGCGAACGATGATCGCGGGAAGAAAGCGCGGGCTGGGGCAGCGGTGAGGGCGGGGGGGGGGGTGCCAGCGGGAGGAGGCGGCGCCGGGCGGGGGGCGGCAGCCCGACGAAACGAAGTAACGGTGACGTACGTAGAGCTCGCGCATGCGCCCAAGCGAACCTCGAGGGCATTAACCGCGCGCGCTCCGACCCCAAGAATTTGCTAGTCCAGGGCTTGCGATATCTACCACAGTCCATTGCACGCTCCCGCTTTATTGGGCCGCCGATCGATGATGACACCGTTCGTATCGGCGGTACCCCGACCAGCAATCAATCGTTCTTTTAGGGGGCCTCTTCCGCAAGTTACATCTCTAATGGTTTTGTCGGGTCGTTTCTTATATCTTTTCATTTTTCGCTCTTCCGTTATGCTGATTCATGAGAAATGGAACAAGTTTTGCTGTACATTTTGATTTGGGCGTACGAGTCAATGTAGACATTTATTAGATTACGATTGTCAGATCGAGTTAACAGTAATTAAAGTAAGGGTTATTCATTTAATGTACTCTCCGCACTGAGAAAAAATTAACTATAATTCTACCGGAGTTGGGATTAGAGCATTTTATAATTTACAAGATTTGTTTTACCTTTGTGACACTAAGTTGATTGTTGTAATAAATTATAAGAGTTTCTGAAAACAGTTACGGAGCCCAGATTTACTCCGCGAATATTCAGTGGAAATTTTCCTACGTATCGTATGCAAAGTGCAACTGGAAACTTTCCATCAATAACTTGTTTCCATTACAAAGACTTTTAATTTTATTTTGATTCTTATGGAATAACGAGTTTACCCAAAAGAATTGTTTACAAGAAAAATGTGTGAAGATAATCTAAATTGCCAATTTTTCAGCGATAAGTTATTGTGTCTTGCGATGAAACAAGATTGCGATGAAAAATGATTACAAGATGAAAATGAAACAATTTTCTAACAATATTTTGCAAAATTTTGATTTTGCAAGTTATTGGGCTGCATCTTGTCAGCAAGTCTGGACCATTTTTTGCACGCGGTTTACTGGCAAGTCACGGTGCCGTGACTCGCGACAGTGAAGTCGAAACGATTACGCGAGGCTGATTAACGATGATTAAGCGGTGATCGGCAGGCGTACGCAAGCGACGACAAAGGAAGTGATGAAGAAGGAGAGTGCGATACCCAAGTGGGCGAGGTGCACGTGCGATTGTTGTGCCGAGTGCTCGAGGAGGTTGCGATTGATCGCCGTTGGAAGTGGCGCGATAGCCTACGGAGCATAATCTAGAGTGTTCCATAGATACAGCAGCGCCGCGCACTCGGTGGTACACCTACCACAATAATAAGCGAATGACCCGATTCGAACGTAGATGCACCGGGGTCGGTAACCTCGCGGCGGAGCACCGAAATACCCGCCGCGCGATCAAACGAAAATGAGATCACGACTCGTTACGACGTCAAAAGTGACGATCAAGTGGGGGAAGTGGATGACGTAACTCCGGTGCTGAGGTCAACGACCGCGCGGGGGTTAGCGCACCCTCCGCGAACCCGATTTCACGCCCCTGCCAATGCCCGCCTCCGTGCTTTATTTCGCCGCTGCTATTCTGCCCGAAACCAGTTAAATCAAAAAGACCGAAATCTAATATTAAATCTAGTTTAATTTCTATGCTCATCTGAGGAGAAATAGACCTGGATTCGATATTGCGTTTGATACTGAGTCTTAAAATTGTTAGACATTATTTGAAAGTCAAATTGAAGGGAGAGCATTGTGACGATGAGAATTAATTGTGAAGATTGTAATTGTGATCAGTTTATTCGCACATGATGCAATCATTACATTAAGAAGATAGTTTTTAAGAAGGTTAAGGTACGTAATTTTATACTAAGAAAATGGAATAGTAATATTGAACACTGAGAGAAAAAAATCGTTTTAAGAATTGCAATATTTCATACTAAAAGTGCATGACAGGATTACTTGATAGGATAGTAATCATTAATATGATTTTTCTCTCAGTAAAGATGACATTGGTAGTCTCAATGACCATGACTAGCTTTACACTGATTATTGTTAATTCAACAATGTTAGTCACATTTGTAAATTCATTTTCTCAGTGCAGTGTAATGCACCCGAAAAAGCTCCTTCATTTATAATAGACTTTTGAACCAACGAATTCTGGTAACCAACAAGGTAATACAATTTCTATATAGTAATTCTTTGTATAATAATCGATTGGAAAAAAAAGTAGAACTTTGAATTTTAATACAATATTTGAAATTTCGCAATAGGTTTATGTATTATTAACAATATGTAATTGCATTTCTTAATTTTTATTTTTAACTTTTCATTTTTAGAAATACATATTTCGTATATATATATTAATTTCTAGTTTCATATCTTGTCTTTATAGCCACTCTTGTTGCATGAAACGATACGATATGATATCCTAAAAAATTAACTCATAATGAATGCATGGGCGGATGCATAATCTGCTTAAGATTACGGATATGGCAATCTCGAATACGGTCAGCGGCGATAATAGATCCGTCGAAAGATCTGACTGGAGGCAATTAGTCGCGAATCAAAATCTGCTGGCAGATCTCGGACGGTGTTGCCGCTGGCGACATCTATTTCAAGTCAGCGCGGAGATCGGGTTATCGATCGGCGGGATCATCGGCCGGTGCGTCCGGCGGGTGGGCAAGCGTCGGCTGGCAATAAATAGGACCGCGGGACAGCGCTTTTCGCGCTGGCGATGGTTTGGCATCGCGCGGCGCCAAATATGGGGCGGTGACGACCATGAGAGTTCGAGTAACGTCCGCGCGGCGAGGCAGCCTCGAGTGCACCAGTATAGCAAAATAGTACAACAGTAGTGCGACCGAGCGACCTAGTCTCGAAGATACCCAACGCTCTTCCGCGTTCTCTTCCCTTTCCACAAGGCCCCTCTTCCAGTATCGCAAGACGCACTACCGCTAGCGGCTAGGTCACACGGCTAAGACGGAGAGAGAAAGAAAAAGACTCGTTTGCCGCGTGTCAGGCTTTTCAGCCACTTTGGCCATAAGCAACTGACCTAGTCAAACAACGATCGACCTTGTTTTCAAGGGGGAAAGCATTGTCCACCGACGCCATTCGTTCAATTTTCACGCTGCTAATTTAATGACTGCGGCAACCTCTGAGATTCCTTCGAGTTAGTTTTCAGTTCGGTATTTATTTTCTTAGACACAAGGAACGAGCAAAAATTCACAGTGAAAGAGATCCACTGATTGTTGTAGGAAAAATAGGTGCTAAAGAAAATTTTTTCAAATATTCGATAACTTTAGAAGGACACTATCGAAGCAAAACATTGTAAAAGTTACAGGAGCGATGTCTTTGGTTGCAAGACATACTGTGGTATTCGTTACGCAATAAAGAAAGAATACCAAAATTGTGAAGAAATATTAAATGGTACGCTGCTCGAAATAGTTACGAGTTTGATTAATGATAAGAGAAATTTCTTTTCCTTGCAAAAACGGATTCCACAAGATATTTGTTGGTGTAATTATGTGACCGGGAATTTCCATTACAATGACCAGCCGAGTTTGAATCAAAGCCAGCTCGGAAGGTGCCCATTGACCTGGCGATCATTGGCAACTCGGTGCAGCCGTTTGCCTCGGTCTCTCGCGGCCGACCACAATGGCCCGAAATCCCGGTACCTTGATCCCGTCTGGTGCTTAGACTTTTGCGGCGAGGAATTATGATCTCGTGGGTTTTCCTTTGTAGCCGCTGCAACGGTTATCGCATTTTCGAAACACCAGTTTCGAAATTCCACTTGGAGAAAGTTCGTCTGTATTTAAGGAGCATAAACGACATTACGCAATGAACAACAAAAATAATCTGTACTAATAATTGCAACTACAGTTTTTGCAATAAATAATTATTTTCTGCTTACTTCCTCATTAATTTTGTTTATTTGATGAATTTTATAATTTTTGTGAGGCAAAAGGATGAGTTTCAATGAGCTTAATTATCTGAAAATCGTGACGAATTTTATTATACTGCTTGGAATTCTAAGATGCCTAAAAGTAATGTTTTAATAACATTGAAGTCACGCGTCTTTCTTTTCATCATTGAAAGAAAAAGTTAATTATTTTTACATATTTATTTTTGATTATTTCAATATGCTTACTTATTTGATTTAATCATTTAATTTAAATTTAAAAATTCTTCTTACTATTGCAACTTTCAATATATATATATTAAAAAATAGCATGATATTTCTGTATAACGTGACGAATACCAATTTTTATCCATTTGGACAAAGTAGTTATTTTCTTCTAATTATTATAAACAATTTTTTATCTGTTTGTACAAATTAAGAATTATTAAGTCAAAATTATAAAATCAATTAACTAAAGTCTGTGTTTCAATATTTGGATAATTTTAAGTAAAACAGCACGTTGACTAACTAATTTTCGGAGACCAGCATAGTAGTCAGAGAGACGAACAGTAAATTGTTGCACGTTATCTTTGCTAGAGTAATTAATGACATTCTCCAAGAAATCGTGCATTAGCTGGCAAGTGGCAAGCAGCGTTGCTCGTAATTGAATCGTGTCTCGCAAAGAATGACAATTAACTTGGCATCAGCGCGATCGAGCTCGAGCCCCGCGAAGTTCTTGGTACGAACGCCGAGGCTGATCTAGGAATCCAAGATCGAGGATCGCAGCGCCAGGTGAACGAAACCGAACAGTGGGGGTAAATGGTGGGGACCAACTTTCCGCCACCACCAGTTCAAAGGAACTATTCGGCTCGTGCGTCCCCCACTACGACGTTCCCGCTCGGAGTCCAAAGAGCACGAGGACGTTGACTCGGCGGCCTTCGGGACTCGGAAATGCCAATTTGCCAAAAGCACGCTCTCAGCCGACATAACCAAGTCATTTATTTCGGACTCAGATCACCGCTCAATTTCATTCAGCAATAACAAAAAACCTCACTCCAAAATGTATTTCTACCCATAATTTTACAGCTTCTTATTGTTAAACTGGCAGTTCGACTTGTAAAATAATATTTTCAAACTGTGTAATTTCATTAAACAACGCATTTATTTGATCGACGAAACGTCGTTTTGATTCAACGGAATTTTCTTTTTTTTCAATAATCTATCTGATACAGTTCTAGAAGGAAATAAATTCTTTTGAACCAAAAATCGGCTTACTTCAATATCAACTACGCAATTACGTTTCTTAAATTTGTTTTTCATATAAAACGAAAATATTTGTATGAAAAGTCTTCTAGCTTCAAAGCAAATCGTTCTCCGTGTATGACCGCTGTTTCTTCTTTCTCTTGAAAAATTCGAAACAATTTGTCTATTATAAAATTTATTAGAAACCGCAAAATAAATTATCCCGAGAATTTTGAATATTGATTACTAAGCATACAAAGGAGCGATTGTTCGGCGTGAAAAATGAGACGTAAAGAAAAAAGCGTAACAGTGGAGATTTTCTTGGACATTGTCCGGCCGCAGACTTCCGGGAAACGTGGGATTGGACAAACGAGTGGAGAAAAAGGAGCCAACCGCAGTGCTTCCTGCTCCGAGGGGCGATTTTTTTCGGCCACTGGAAATTCGAGAGCGAAGTTCGCGCGCAGGTGGACTAGCGCGCTCGTGCGAGCGAGCGAGCATCAAGAAAAGCGACTTTCACTCTCGGCATCGCGATGAAACCTTGATAAGCTTGGCTGTTTTCTCGCCGGAAACGAGATCGCGCCGGACAATTTCGAGCCGCGTGGGCGGCCCGATTGTCCAGCTGACATTGAGCGAGCCTTGACGAGCCGTCGAAAGGTGCGATACGCCGAAGGCTCTTGACTCCTTTAAGCGAGCAAACCAAGGCTAGGTCGATAACATTCGTCTTATCCTTGACGGCCACCAACATTCGGCCACGCGTTCGTGCATTAGCACTCACACACACGAAAGTGGAGGAAATATTCCCAAGAAAATTTTTTGCCAAGGATTCTAAGTTATCACCCAAATAAATAATTAGATAAAGATACTGTAAAAATAACTATACATGTATGAAATTAATGTTTTTATCATATAAATAAGATTTATGTGTACGAGAAGTTTTAAAAATTTTTTTTCAAATTTAATGTTACTACAACTATTATACTAGTTTGGTTTTAGCGTAAAAGTACAGTAAACAAAGGACTTGATAACTATCATTATTAAAAATTTATTTATTTTTCATATTTTTTTTGTTTTTCCTCCTTTCGTATAAAACCATACAACACATACATGCATACATGTGTGCGTCATTCCATAGATGTATACACACGCACACAAACGCATTCTCGCTTACTGGCCAACTCAATTCCGCGGGAGTATGCGCAGGCGCGCGCGCGACTATTCCGGTTCTGGCTTTATTTTCGGCGCGGCGCCGAATCCACACCGGAGGTCGAGCGTGTGCGCACGCACGAGTTCGAAAGTAAAATTGGTTTGTACACTCACCTTGCATCCTTCGCAGGAATGAACTCCATAATGAAACCCGGATGCCTTGTCACCGCACACTCGACAGAGGACTGTGGTTCCGTCAAATTCTGCAACAAAAATTCGTGCTACCGTCAGTCAATCATATGTTTCTCTTTTTCTACTTATAACTTGTTATTCTCGTTAATAACCAACGATGATGAAGAGTGTATTAATTTAAGATTTTATATGACTTATTTTACAAATTTATAATAAAAAAAAACGGATTGTCTTTTAATTTATAGAAACAACTGTGCCATGCACATACATGTAACAGAATTTAATTTACTACAAGAAAATTTTCATTTTGTGACGTAATTTATATGTACAATATAATAACGCTTACACAATTCTTCCAATAATTAATATTCTCATTTATGACGATACTAACAATTTTATAACGTCTATTATACATTATCACAGTATATACAATAGAATGCGAAGATTCGAAATTCCGTTGATATAATTTAAGACAAATATTTTATCTAATTGTCTTGTATTTATTGTATGCGAAACATAATTTGACTAAAGTCGAAATTACAGATTCAATAATAATGAATAAATAAGATTGAAATCGAAATGGAAAAGTGCTGATGTAGAAAATGTATAAAGTATTTGTAATGAAATATAAAACACACGTGTGAAAAAAAAAGCGAAAAAAGATGCGAGGAAAGAAAAAAGTGGAAAAGACCGCCAAGAGAAAAAAGTTGCACGTTCGCTTGGGAGAAAGATCGCGCCGGTGGGAGAGAAAGAAGAGAACTTTCCCCAGCGGCGTGTTACAGCATCGCGCGGTGTGTTACAACTTTCTGCTTTCCCTCGGCTTGTCACGCCGCTCAATCCGATCGCGTTCAGCGGCTCGGTCAAGAAACATTTAATAGCTGATCATTCGCAACTTTCTTCATTAAAAAGAAAATCGAGGCCATCGACCTGCGCACGATCTCGAATCCCGGCGGCCAATTTTGAAAGTGAAATGATTTGTGCTTTTCGACGCTAGCGGCTCGCCGTGGTAAGAAATTTCACGCGCCAAATTGCTTTCCCAATGCGCAGTGCATTTTCTGTGTATGTTCTCCCCTCTTCGATTTCGCTTTCGTTTTCTTTTTCCTCTTAGTTAGTTTAATGCGCGTTTTACGGCAATCGAAAAACAAACATGTCATATAAGGACAACCTCAAATCGGTCACTGTTTGTTTTTAATTATTTCTCTCCGTGGCATTTTCGACTTGTGTACACATTTTTTATGCGTTCTCCTTTAAATCTTCTTTTTGTTTCGAAATTTGTTTTTTTTTTATTTGCTGATTTGTTTTCTATTTTATTATATTATTATTAAATGTAAATGTAATTTGTTTGCTTTAACTATTTGTTTTTTATATTACTTTTATTTGTTTACTTATTTCTTTGTTTTTTCATATTTATGTTTATTCTTGCATTTTGTTTTTACCCAGTTATAAATATAATTAGGAATAACTTTTATTACCAGGCAACAATTTGTACAAATTTTTTTACCTTTGGTTGCGCGTTATTGGATACGTGGTGCTACGAGTGCGGAATATATTACGTGCCTCAGCACTTTGCATTTCAAGCTATAATATTTTAATAATTGTTTGCATTTTAAAGGCGGCTTGAAATTCAAATGGCTTCGTCGGACGTCGGTGATAATATCATTTGACGCGATAACGATTGCTTTTGATTATGCGCCGTGATATTAATTTCTGTCAATTAATTTTAAATCGGCGAGAAAATAATTGCCATTTATTACTTGGGAGTCATGCAAAGTTTTAACGAGGTATATTTATAAAAGACAATTTCAAGATAGCTCATGAATAGGCTTCTACGATAACGCTTCTTTTTATCAACATTTCTCGTATTTTGTTTTTGTAGTTCCTGTTATTGTTTACTTTTTTTGACTTTTGTTTTCAAAATTTATCGATTGGACGGAGACCTATAAAACATGTTGCAGCTTCAGTGTTAAATATTGTTTAATGAAAATGAAATATTCGTGGAAAAAGTATTTATTTTTATAAATAGAAGAAATATTTTTGTTTTAATGAAATCAAGATTAGCGACTGACGTCAATAAAAAAAAAAAAAAAAACTACGCAGTTTTATGTATATAGTGAAGAAGTATATTAAAATGTTAATTATAAAAATAAAAATCTAAATTGATATGACTTTGTATATCATTGAAATCTCTACTCATATTAAAGGATGTGACTATTTATAAAGATTTCCATTCATTTACTTCAACGTATTTTTAAATATTCATAAAGATAATAACATATAACTACTTATATGAATGTACTATAATTTATAACAATGTTTTTACTCATAACTTAATCTCATGCCAACAAAAATAATTTTTTATTTTATACTCCATCAATATCAATGATTTTATCCTATTTCGAACGATTCAAAGACACAAACAGATATTATCAATATTATCCGAACATCATTCATTTCCACACTTCAATGACGTAATATTCAAATGGAATAGCCAAATTCCGAAACATACATTCCTTTCTTTCTTTCTTTACTCAATAAGAATCAACGAGACCAAAGTACCGTCTTAAGGTTGAATCGGCTGAACGAAGTATTTCAAGCTATGAACATGAAATCGATACCTATATGAAGTTCAGGTTCAGGTCTCGCGGACGAGACGGTGGAATCCATAGTAGGCATATTGGGGTTGACACGCGGCACCTGCGCCACGTGATAAGGGCCGGGGATGTTTTGAACGCAAGAAGCGGACATCCTCTCAACGGCCTGACGCAGCACGAAGGACTCCGAAGCCTGAACACTACTATCTGGCGCCAGAATCATAACTCTAAACAGCAAGTTCACTTTCCGATCGTCGTGGCGCCGCCTTAAAATCGAATGTTAAATCCAAAGAGAAGGTCGCGGGCAGCTGAGGCCCACTGTTTACACCACTGCACTATTCAGAAGCACCAAAACGAGCCCCATGTCGCCAGGGTTTTCGTCGCGTTTCGCGAGAGCCAGGAGCGAAAGTGAGTGCTCGCTTGAGGGAGGTTCGCGTTGGTCTGAGCCGGGATTGGAGCGGCCAAGTGTCGGTTACCTGGAGCAGCCCTTACTCGGGCCACGCGGCGCGCCATGGTGGGGACCGATGCCGAGCGGCCGCCGGCAGCCAGTCGGTCTACAATGTCTACGCCCTGGCTATCTAGCGTGCCGAGAGAGACGCCGGCATCGGCTCGGCAACGTCCAAGAGGGAGACGACGAGAGGCCCTGGGTTCATCGTATTTTCAATGTTGGAGGTCACGCAACCGAACGACGCCGATCGCCGGCCGGCCAATCGCGGCGGGCCCGGGTGCGCGCCGATTGGCCGCTCGGGCCCCCACCCCCCGGCCGCTCCTTCCCTCGCCTAGCAAGTTCATCGGCCGAAACCTTGACTGAATTACCCCGCAGCGGCGGCCAAGGCCACGCAACTCCCCCCTCATCTCCCCCCCCCCCCGCCCCCCACACCTCGACGCCCCCTCCCGTCCTCCACGGCCCTTGGTCGGCTCTCCGTTTCGCTTCTTCATGTTTTACGGCTTTTTGTCTTACACGCTCTTTGTCAGCGAGCTGCTTTTGTTCGCCTTCATTTTTTAGACGGATTTTCGATGATCGCGAAAAAGAGATTCTGCGAGTCAAAAGTGGAGGCGGCGTGGGGCTTTGTTTACTTCACATGTGAACAGTTCAATGGCTCGGCATGCAATAAAAATAGATTTCATCGTTGATTTCCTATTAGAGCAGGAGAAGGGAGTGAGACATTAAGCGGAATAGTTTCATTCGACTTCGAAATTCGACTTCGCGAAATATTCATGACTTTGGGCCGACTTTTGAATGTATAATTGTCGAGAGGGGTGGCGGGGAATCACTTAAAGTGGTCGTTGAATTTGAAAAGTTTTTTTTACTTGGCTCTATTGCGTCATCGATGTATCTGTGATATCAGCGAGTAAGGCTCAAATGGAAATCAACGCTCGGACAAAGCGATAAATAAAGTTGATCCATATAAATGAAATATGAGTAATTTTTTATCACTTTTGTGAGATCGGAATTTCGGTTTCTGACTACGTTAAAAAGGAATTGAATTTCAAGTAACAACGGATACAATTTTTTCTTTCTTTTCAATCGTTCAATATCGTAAGCAAATTTAACTTACAAATCCAGTTATAAGCTAGAGGAGAACAAGTCTTTTGATTTCAATAATTTATTTTCATATTCATTAATTTTGAAAACTTTCGAAAATTCTAGCATTTTAAACAAATTTGTAAACAAATAAATTTGTTTACGTTTCTTGCTTTTTTTTCTTTTGTTTTGTTTTGATTCAACTTGTCAAATACAAATTTTACGAGTCGAAACGCAATTGGACGCGTCACCTGCCGGCTTCAAGCGCACAGTTCTTTTAAAACTGCGAACCACGGTTCGCGCTCTTTGTCCCTTCCGCGCGTTTTTAGTAACCCGAGCACGTTGCCACGACGGCATATTGCTATTATACTTAACGGCAAGGAACGATTTACGCCTCTGCATATATCCTTAACGACGGATCGAACGCCGACTGCTCGCTCGTGCTTGCGCGCGCACGAGTACAATACACGACAGTCGGAAGAAGTATCCTTGAACGGGACACTGAACCGAGTTAAAGATTCACGACTCGGAGTATCGGTCGCGCTGTCGAAGGACACCTCGATAATTTCGTTCGACTCGTCACATTTTTTACGTTGATCAACCGGACGGCTGACGTATCGCCTTTATTTTGCCGCATTATCATAAAATATTTCACGTCTCTTAAATTACGATTGTTACTGTATCAAATTCATTCTTTTTACCAGCTTCCGCTTTTTTTGTCTTCTAATTTGCGTGCTGTGAAAAATTTACTGTTGTGGGAACAGTAGAAACTGTAAGTGTACTCTGAGAAAAGTTAGAGTTAAAATTACTCATATATATAATAATTATTTTCATGACGACAATAATAAATTTAACTCATACTTTATCTTCTTTTTAAATTTACTGACATATCCAAATGTTTGATTGTAATCTCATTATCTCATTGGTATAATAGAAAACACTTAAATTTCGATAAGTTGAATTAAGAAAAATATTAATAATAAAATTCCATTCCTTTCGTCACAACTACAAAAAATATCATTCAGATTCTCTAAAAAATTATAAAAAAATGTAACTTTCTTGTATTATAAACAAAAAATGTCGTTATAATAAAATTTGCGAAAATGTTGAAAAATTGTTTACATAGACAAGTAAAAATTGTTCAGAAAAAATGTTAGAAAAAAAAGCAGAAAACGTCATTTTCTAACTAGGGAAAAATTAGGCCACGAACAAATGTTTCTATTTACCGGGGCTGTAAAGTCATGAAAATAAATTATCGTTTCGATAATGGGGGACGTTAACTCCGTAGCCGGCCTCGAAAACCCAAGGACCGTCTTGGGAGAAAGTTCACGGCGTTTATGCTTTTATGAAGCGACCGTAAACGCGTGCACGGAGAAAAGTCCACGGTCCCTCTCATC
>JABFOV010004781.1:0-13237 GCA_022817685.1 Aradophagus sp. ZL-2020
TGGTTGTGTGGAAGGAGGAGGGGGGAGTGGATGTGGGGGGGGGTTGCGTGGGGTGGGAGATGGATAAAAGGGAATGGTGTGTGTGGGGGGGGGGGTGTATTTGGTGTGGGTGAGATTGTGTGCGTGGAATGGTGTGGAATTGTGTGTGGAATGCAGTTGCCGACCATTAGGGCGATTTGACTGCAGTTTTGCTGGCCGTGTGGCGATGTAACAATTGTGGTGTAATTTTGCTGCCCCGCAAGGGGCAACATGGTTTATGGAATAAAAGTTATTGTAAAAGTGGAACTGTTGGGTGTGTTGATTTTGTTATTGTGAGACCGTAGAACTGCAAATTAGGGGATACTTGCTTGTTTCTTCTGCAGTCGGGCCGTTGGGCAGAAAATTCCATTTCACGGGAGGGAATTCGCGGGAGTCTATCGGGTTGTGAGTTGGTCGTGAGTTTGTTGTTTGGCTGTAATAATTTTCCGGGCTCAGCCCGGTGGAGATTCTGACGTTCTGCGGGTAGCCAGGCCCGATAAAAACTCGTAATATTAACACCTAACTCCAGGTCCGTGGCGAAGGGGCGTGGAAAGGATTTCTCAAAAAAGCCGCCACGTTACAGTGGCGATCCTGCCAGGATCCCTTAAATAATTTGCAATTTGTGGGTGTATTTTGTCGCTGTTTGTGTGGTTGATTGATCGAAGTGTGATTGATAGAATGCATGTTGAATGAGTGGAATGAAAACTTAATTTTTCTTATTATTTTCTAATTCTATAAAAACAATTTTTAAAATTGTCTTTTGGTTTGATTCAAAATCTATTATTTCGTAAGTAAAGTTCATCCAAAATTAAATCGAACAATAGTCAAATCTAAACAACTTTATTATTTTTATAATCCCCCTTTATTATTTGTGTAAACTATCCGGTATAATTTCAATAACCTAATAATAAAATTTTTTTCGCGGCTCTATTACAGAGTACAAAAGTGCAAGAGATTTTTTTTGTTTTGCGAAAAAAAACCATTCTAAACAAGAAAAAAAAATTTTTTGAATTTAAATTCTTTTGATAGTAAAAATTTATTTTTAGAAAATGCAAGTATATGAGATCATTTTATTTTCTGAAAAGAATATCATCGACTAACAAAACGAATGGTTTCGTTCGTTCAAAACATAATTATTGCTTTGTTTTGTCTGTTCCCAATAACGAGTTTGTTTTCAGGTGGAAAGCGCTTGTCGTGATTAAGGACGTGCACGAGTGTCGAAATTAAGGACGCTTACTTGGGCGAAAATAATATTCACGAATTTCGTGATATTATTTTCGAGTCGAAAATATTATCAGCGCCCGAGCGACGCAGAGACCCAGGCCCGCCTTACCCCGCCAGCGTGGCGCCATCGAACCTTTCGTGTACGCTCGATGATTGTCGGTAGAAATCGATTCGGCGATCGAACTTCCCGCGCACTACGAATACCGCATCGGGTGATGATCATCATCGCCCGAGCGGGTTTGATTATCGTCAAACCGCTCGGGTTTGACCGTCAACGTTCGGTTACGTTCGACGCGGGACCCAGTGTTGCTGCTCGGACGCGGGAATCGAAATCTAAACGCGATCACGGCAGTGATCCGATATTGTGGGCGCTACTGCAGCGCCTCATACGGACGTCCCTCGGAGTTACTGCTAGCTTCAAAGCAAGGGGCGAGCCGTTGCTTTAAAAGAATCATAAAATTCTGACCATTCTGCGTAATTGCCTGAGAAAGTCGGCAATTGTAATTCTGGCAACTTTATTTGCGCGAAGCGTTCATTCCCCGCCGTTTGTATATCAACACGCGATTCATTAGCCTGAACTGGTTCACTCAAGCGCTCAATGTGGGCATTTAAATATTCTTCAATTTCACAAAATAAATCTGTTACTTTATTGAAATAATCCGTCTTAAAATATGTCAATCTTTCTCGTTCGTCTTTACTTGTTTTTGCTTTTGTTTTAGCGTTAAGTTCACGCGCTTCTGTGTATAATGTTGTAGCCGTATTTAATCTTTCCTTTAAATATTTTACTGTAAAATTATTCTGACCTTTTTTTCTCGTATTTTTGATCAATTTATCTAGATCTGTAAAAATGGCCTCTACTTGATAAATTAAAACTGCTATTTCTTCGTTTTCTGCCATTTTTGACTTTATTTACTGTAACGTATTTTAACAATTTTGCCTAAGATTTCGCTCTTCCTAACAATATCCGGCACTCGAAGGACTAAAATTTTGTGCGCGATGCCAGAAATTATTTATAAAATTTCCCAAACGCGCATTAGGGGAAGACGTAACCCTTCCCGGATGTTTTTTCCCGGTTGTTAGGAAGGCTTCACAAATTCCTTACTAATATTTTGGAGGTTTACTTTGCCGGCTCCGCAATTATTTGTTTTCTGTTTATGTGGCGACGCGCCACTCCGCACTACAATTAAATGAAAATAATTGAGCGGCGACGCGCCTCTAACAATGAATTTTAATAAGGCAACTCGCCTTTACAACAAATAATTATAAAATTAGTGACGACGCGTCACTGCGCGTGAATAAAAAAGAAAAACCGAAAACGCGCAGCAACGACGCGTTGCTGATCCCAACGTGGTCTCGACACGAGACCCGACCTAGTCCCGCCCGTTGCCCTTCTCGGACCCGCCTACAGATGCAATCCTTTGCGGGGATGACGGATCCTGGCCCGAGCGACACGTTCGGGTTACCAGGGACAAGCCAACAGGCTGATGGAAAAAATCAGGATGGATCAGCTTATTGAGCTGGGGAAGGAATGAGGAATAAGATTCGCGAACGCGACACAGAGGTTCCCTCCAACTCAGACACTGAATACCTAGTCCGGCAGCACCGAGAGAGATTTTGCCCTAATGGCCGCAAAATTGTTCTCTCCGTTGGCCCGACCGCGTCTCCTTTATATAGCCGTCAGTCGCGCCTTTATTCCCACCGCGTCATTCGCGGGCATCGCGATTGAAAAAAATGAAATTTTCTCGACGTATCGAAACTAATTAAACGAGACTTACTATTATTTGACTATGTTTTTACTCTATACAAGATGTTCAATTTCATTAACTTTTTTTTATAATCGCAAACATATATATATATATATATTTATATCTGTGGCTTGTTGAAAAAACTCAATAACTCCAATTTTACAAATGCTGAGAAAAAAACGTTTAAAGTTACAAAATCTTATCGGTCTATATTAATGCTATCGACCATTATTGTCGACGATATTAGTAAAAATAAACATTATATTAAAAAAATGAAAAATTTTATTAACATAGCAACAAATAATACCTACTGTGAACATTTACACACAACAAAAGATCTGAATTATGTAGTTTTTCCGTCAAATTGGAGTTATTTAATTTATCCGACAAATGTTATATTTTCATATAGTCTGACGGTTATTTATATGAATGACGCACACACACGCACACGCACGCACACGCACACACAGGCACGCTGAGGCGCGCACGCACACACATACACACACACACACACGCGCGCGCGACAGAAATTGCGAATTATAAAGAGTTGAAATTTAAAATCATTTTGCAGATTCTTTTATATTTTAAATAATAGAAATGAATTTTGTACTTTTTGTTAAACATATTTATCAAGTAAATGTGTAAAACAAATTTGTAATAGTTTTTTCAAAGACTTAGTTTTGTTTAATGTTTTGAAAATAGTGTTACGTTTGCGTAACGTAAATCTCCGGTTTAATAAAATAAAAACTATTAATATTAAAATCTAATAAAATATTATAAGCAAATTTTATACTAATTATTTTGATTACGAAAATAAATTCATAATTTATAACAATCAATTGTAAAAAGTTTAGTTTTCGAACTATTAAAATATTGCAAAGAGTTTTCAAACATAAAACTCGATCAAACGCAATTTCGTGATAAGAATGCAATATGATGAATACAATTTTATCAAGACCACATCCGTTAGAGCCGTAACGGATGTGCGGATATCGAAATCCGTAGAAGACCGGTAGCTTTCCCACCGCTCGCCTAAAAAAGTGCGTGGTCCACGCCAACGTTTCCCGATCAAAGGAAGTGCATTGCTTTGCATTGCGCTTCAACCTTTTAAATACCCCGACCACTTGGTGCCGTGGGTCAGTTCGACAGTTATAGTTCGTCAGTTCGGCAGTTATGGTCAGTTCGGCAGTTATTGTTATGGTCAGTTTGGCAGTTATTGCTATGGTCAGTACTCAGCTCGCAATCAGGGTCAGTTACAGTAGTCAGTCACTAGGTCAGTTATTCACGTCAGTATTGCACGTCTTTCGCGGTCAGTCATTAACGGTCAGTAAGAATTTTGAGTGTATCATTCGGTTTTAATAAAAGAAACATTTAAAACAAAACGAGTACGCGTTCGTTATTTCGCGACACGACCCGACCAATCCTGAAGACGCTGCCCGACAACGGTGGACAACCGGGACCAACGCTGCCCCGACCGTCGACCGGACGTCACAATAGTCAAATCTATGTTTTTTTTAATTTGGCGCTATTAAAATGTTTCTTCAGTCATGCCACCTGGTGGTTCAGTTTTACAACGCAGCCAACGCAGTTAATATGAAATAATGGTTAAAATGTTAATCTTTTTTGTACATTTAATTTATATGTAACGTGGTTATGTAATTCAGTCATGTAGTGTTATGAATATCTCAGTTCATAGTTTTAATAATGTAGTTTTTCTTACTGTTTTTGTTTAAGAGTGTATCAAACTCGATTTATGATTTGAACCAATATAGAATTGTTTTGATAAATATTCAAAGAAAAATAAAGTTTCGAGCTTAGAAATTTTGAACACTCTCAACTCAAGGTAGTTAAAACAAATAAATGAATAAACCTACCTTGTCACTGTTCAACTCCTTAATACTAATCAAGCAAGTTATTTCAATTAATTTAATTTAATAAATGAATTTAATTTTAATTTTGATTCATAATTTATTGAGAATTTAATGTTTCAAAAAAAAAGGAAATAAGTATTTAATTTAAATTTTAAAATTTTTTAATTATTTGTTTTCAACCTCATTAAGTATGAAGGAAAACTTTATTTCATGCAGGAAGGTAATTTTAAATAATTCACGCCATTTATTAAAAGGGATACCAAAATTTTAATAGAATTAAATATATATGTAAAATAACGCGAATTTTACAATCATATATTTCGCGACCCAAACATCACGATCCTAAGTACCTGAAAATATGGTAATTTGGAATAGATTGTGAAACGTGGTGCCCACGTCCACAAGGATGTTTTAATCACTCAATCCTAAACGACTGAGTGATGGGAGGAATTGAAATGTCCCGAACGGTTACCGCTTTTGAGACATTTCATAAGGAAAGGTGTTTGTGTGGAAAAAGATTTAATTATTTCAATTTAATTATTTCATCATTTGTGTTCATTCAAAATCTAATGAAATTAATTGCTTTCCGAGATAGCACCGTTTTGATTCAAAAATTGAGATGGCATCTTCTCTATCCAAAGCGACGAGATATTCTAAATCTAAATACTGGATAGTAATTTAAGTGGATGTCAAGGACTTTTAGTAGAACTGAAATGTTTTCTTAATTCTATTAATTTCATTTTACTGAATTTAATTTGGGATTTTATGATTTTGTTTTTTTCCATTGATATGTACACAATAATTGACAAGTGTGAAGTAATAACAGATCATGTGCACACTGTCAGCCACAAGTCCAATATTGTTTGCGACTCCTCATTTTTAAATAATTTTACTTTTCAAATAATTGTATTATGTTGATAATTTTACTATACAGGTATCCTGAAGCTGCTCGCTTAGTTAGTTATAAAAGTATAGAAAGTACATTAGAAAAGTGGATAAAATCATGCAAACATCCAATTCCAAAAACATTTAAAGAGCTGGAAAAGTTGTCCAATGCAGATGAAAGGTGGAGAAATGTTTTGAGCCACACAAAAGATTCAATGAACTTAATGTTCATTGAATATATGAATAAATATATGGACAATCTGAAGTTGTCGTAATTGGTGATTCAACCTTTATTGCAAAATTTGCATCTACCGACAAAATATATATTGATGCAACATATAAAACAAGAGCGAAGTTTGAAAATACATACCAGATGGTAACAATAGTCGGTGAAAAGTTTGATCACGTAAGTATTTTGTATTTATTTTTTTTAACCTCAACTCAAATGATCATATGGATCCAGCAAGCCTAGCTACAAATAGACATTAGTATAAAGTTAGAAGTAGTAAAATAAAGCTATTTATTTCAAATATTTCTATTTTGAGTTGCATTTTAAATAGCAAAATAATATTTTCCATTCAAAATAATTTTTTCTTCAAACATTTGCTATTTCTATTTCCTATTGTATTTGTTTTTTAAAGTATTTGTTAAATAGTTGGCAAAATATACAATAGTTGAGCCCTAATTTTCACTGTACATTTGCAAAAAAAGAAAAAAAAAAAAAGAAAAGAAAAAAAAGACAATAGAAAATTATCTGGATGATGGTACTTAACACCAACCATATACATATATATATATATTAGGGTGATCCTTAATATAGTCAAAATGTTATTTTGCATCCAACGCCCCCTGAAATGGTTCCTAATGTAACAAAAAAAATCGGAAAAATATTAAGAGCTCTTAACTCTGAGAAGAAACCGTGCCTGTAAAAGCATTTCGGTTAACAATGTGAAAAAAAAGATTTTTTGTCATTTTTCAAGTATAACTCAGAATTTTTGGCAAAACATTTAGACCCCTATATCTCCTCTGCAATCTCAAAATGTGAACATTTTATTCCACAAACATTAGCTAACCATTTAGATTTAGAATATTTACTTTGTCTCACCTTAACAAAATATCAATCATTTTCCACATATTTCACACTTATAGCATATAATTAATTTTATAAATCAATAAGGTATAACACTAGAAAATAAGTCTCTTGCAAACTACTTGAAATAAGAAGTTTAGTATTTTTAAACTACTTGTTTTGGTGAAATTTCTTATTTTAAGTAATTTTCAACTACCAATCTTCTTAATTTAAGTAGTTTATAAGAGACATCTTTTTGTAGTGAATGTGATTTAGTTATTACATTTATTGTCTTATTTGATATACAAAATAGTAGTTTCTTAAATAAAAAGAAAATGCACTATGGATCATTTGTGTTATATTATGAAACAATTAGTAAATTATATAACAGTAGTTATGTATGACATTTAATACACCGTAAGAGATGTACGAAAGTGGAACTTTCGGCCTGAAGAGCGGTTACATCCATTTTCGTTCTCTCCCGTAATATCCCGTAAAAAAAATGTCATGATAACTATTATAACATTATTACAATTATTATAACAATGTTTCTTTTTTTGCGTTTAAACTCATTCAATTTCTGAGAATTTGAATGCCATCTTAGAGGAAAATTGAAAACTACATTGCGCCGCCATTAATGATATACATTTGAATGCATATATTTATTTATAATTTATACTGAAATTACCCACACAACCAGAATTTTCACAGAGATATCGCGGTGATATCCCGGTGATATCACATGCGTATCACATGCGTGTCCCTTGCGGTTCACATGTGAATGGAAATTTCCCCCACAGTGTGATATCACCGTGATATCACACAGTGATATCACTGTGATATCACAGGTATATCACAACGATATCACACAGTTATATCACAGCGATACCATAAAAATATCGCAGTGAGGTGACAGCTAAATCACAAAGATATGACAACGCTATCACAAAAATATCACACCGATATAACGAGGTCATCATAAAAATATCGAAAATATATCCCTGTGATATCACATCGATATCACAAGGATATCGCAATGCTATCACAAAGATATAAAGTGTTATCCTTTAATACTCTTGAAATAATAATAGATAACACTATTAATAAATAAATGTTCAATAATAAATTTAATAATTTTTATTTTGCATTCAACACACAAAATTAACATTTTTTTAATGGGGAATAATATTATGTAAAATAAAATGTATACATTTATTTATGACATAGCGGATTGTAAAGAAAATATATGAACATTTCTCATTAAGTATGTTCATTAATATTTATTTTCTTCAATTGGTCACATACATTAAGGTTGACCCTTAATATATTGCAGAGTGGTTTCGAATACCGTACCGTTAATCTTTATTCACAACTGTCTGTGCTGAACTCCGAATATTTAGTCAAAAATTGTGATATCGATGTGACATCACAGGGATATATTTTCGATATCGTTATGATGATCTCTTTATATTACTGTGATATTTTTGTGATAGCGCTGTGATATAACTGTGTGATATCGTTGTGATATACCTGTGATATCACTGTGATATCACACTGAGAATCACACTGTGATATCACACTGTGACATTTCTATTCACATGTGAACCGCAAGGGACACGCATGTGATACGCATGTGATATCACCGGGATATCACCGCGATATCTCTGTGAAAATTCTGGTTGTGTGGGTACGAATACATTACACATTTTAATTTTTTAAAATACAGAAGTATTTAACAAATAGTTTCTTCATAATAAAATGTAATGCTGTTTTTTTTCAAATTGGAAAATAACAAACAAATCAATTTTCAAGCTTTATATTTTCATTACGGATGCAATTACTTTTTAAAAAAATTATGTATATAACTATTTAATATTGTTAAGACGAATTAAAGTAAATTAAAGAAAATTAAAAAAGGTATCCTCCGATTCAGAGGTGTACAGGAAAAAGAAAATGGAAACAAAAGCCGAAGAAAAAAAGGAAGAAGCGAAAATTGCTCCGGAGAAACCAGGTGTGAGCACACGAGCTAGGAGGGCTACGGAGGAGACATCTAGAATGGATAAAATAGAACAAATCTTGGAAAAGCTGAAATCGGGTGAAAGTTTTCAGAGGATAACCCGCGCAGAAAAGGAAATAGAAAGGGTGGACAAAAAGGTGGAAGAGCTGATGAAAGAAGTAAAGAAAGAGTTGACAGCCTGCCAAGAAGTAGCCAACAAGAGAATCGATGACCTGGACGACCGATTGGAAGAAAGTAGCAAGACTTGAAAAAGGATATTGGAAGAGCACTGCGAACTCATAAAGGTGGCGAATGAGTTCCACGAAACCACCAAGGAACTCAAAAGGAACATAGAAACCCTAAAAGAGACAAAAGAAGCTCCAGTGTCGATAACCCAAATCAACCGTGGTGAACCACCAAGTTTTGATGGGAATGTACAACCAAAAAAATTCCTGGTCGATTTTGAAGGTTATTGGAGAGCTATTGATGGCCGAGGCACACAATTCGACTATTTAGTCAATATGTGCATGAAGGGAACAGCCAATGATTGGTGGAGCATGGTGCAAGGCACCATAGAAAGTTTTAATGATTTCAGAGAGAAATTCCTGAAACATTACTGGAATGACGGAGTGCAACATAAAATTAGGAGAAATTTGGAGTTTGGGGTCTATGAAGAAGGAGGAAGGTTGAGCCGAGTGCAATAAAATGAAGAATATGCAATAAAAAAGATCAACAATGTAAAAGACCTAGACTTCTCTCCCTCTGAAGACCAAATTGTACAGAGCCTATCACGGCATTACTCCATGGAGGTGAGACAAGCGATTTTGGGAGGCGCAGTATCAGACCTGGCCCACCTACTTGTGATTTTGTCAAGATTTGATCAAGCCTCTCCAATCAATTCGAGAAGAAACAGGCAATATGGGGAAAGTAGCCGGAGAAGACAGGCAAACGACAAAGAGAACAACAGAGGGCAAGGAGAACGCAGCAATGTACGACCCAATAATGGACAGAGAGATAGGGTCGAGAACAATGAAAGGCCGAGAGAATACCAAAGAAGACAAGTCAATCAGATCGAGAGTAGACAGGAAAGAGAGAGAACCAACAATTTTTTCTTTGAGGAACCAGACCAGGAAAACTTAGAATACCTGTGCTAGATGTTGAAAGTAGAGAGGACAGTGAGAAAATTGAGGCATCTAGTGCCGGAGTAAATAAGATAGAAATAACAGGTGATGAGAAAGACGAAAACGAAGAGAAGTTCAAATGTCCTAAGGTCAAGATAGAAATTGAGGGAGTGGAAATAGAAGCTTTGATAGACACAGGAAGCGAGATAACTTGCATTTCGGAAGAGTTCTTTGAGGAAAACAGAGTGAGACTAGCTAGCTGCCCACGTCTTCCCATCGTTGTGATGACGGTGACTGGAGCCACTGAAGGGAAGTCCTGTAAAGATTAAACAACAAATATATGCCAAGATGAGATTGAAGAATGAGACAGTGAATCAAACGATAATAGTAGTCCCCAGGTTGAAACAAGACCGCATTATTGGAGTTGACCTGCTGAAGACACTTAAAAACTGTATTGACTTCAACCAAAATCTACTGGAGATAGGAGGAAGGGGAAAAGGAGTTGAACTGAAGATGGTCTTGGAGAAGCAAGACGAAGATGTAGCCGTGAATGCGATGTGGAGAACGGGAGAGGTGAACAATGAATGCGTGGAGTTAACTTCAGAAGAAATAGAAGAGAAGTTTTGATGAGAGAGAAAGAAAAAGCGCCCTCTACCCCATTTTATCCTCGTCCCTCCTGGTACGTCCCTTCTATCCTCGTCCCTCCTCCGGCTGTCCTACTCGCTTCTTCGGCAAGTCTCTCCCCTCCACTTACCTCTTCGGCAAGGTCCTTCTCCTGGCCCAGTAGCGTCCTCACCTCTTCGGCAAGGTCCTTCTCCTGGCCCAGTAGCGTCCTCACCTCTTCGGCAAGTCCTCTCTTCCTTCTCACCTCTCCGGCAAGACCTTTTTCCTTCTCACCTCTTCGGCGAGACCAGGCCCTTCTTACCTCTTCGGCAAGAGCAAAAACCAAAAATTTAGTTGCCTTTGCTAGGCGGTCGACAAGTGTCCAACCTGTCGCGATTTGCCTCTCATATAGTATAAAAAGAAAAAAAGGTTGTAGGAAAAATTCCAAAAGTTTCGTGAGCGCCGCCTATCGGAGGCCTCAATCACCATGGAGCTATCGTGAGGAAAAGTCCCCCTCTTCCGTTGCGTCTCCTCGCGGCTGCCACTTCCACTCGCTCACTGATCCGCCGGTAAAGCAGGTCTCCACGGTCACATCAGTCTTAACTTAAATTCTAACCTATAAGTTCGCGTTAGTACGGGGTCGATCGTTTCAACTGCCTCCCTAAATAAAATTTGAACATTGAATACAATCGAAAATTTTATTTACAAAATGAAAAAGGTTTTCACTGCTGTCGTAGAAAAGAGAAAAGTAATAATAGCTAATTATCAATCACAAGAAATGTCTTTTACAAAGAAAATGGTATCAAAAAGAAATACATGTTGGTATACGCATATATATATACGCACTTCACCTAGCTACGCGCGTTCAAAATCAAAATAACGGACTTCGAAAAAGAAAAGGATTTAATTTGATTTCCGATTTGAATCAAACCATGCATTAATGTATTTGTAATTTAACCGGTGTGAACCCGATCGCAAACAACTGGCGCAAGAAAATGTTTCCAGATGGCGTTTTTACCCTGGAACGAAATAACCAAACAGTGTGGCAAGCCAGATACAGAGTTCACACTGCTAGCTGATAGAAGCTCGCCTGGACACAAGAAGTCACAACATACTAGTAATTTACTCCTCACCTACGGCTGGGAAAGGGCTACATAAAATAAGTTGATCGATACCACAGTCACTACCTCCATGGTTAGGACGTCGTGGGACCAGGGGATGGCATTATGTGGCCCAGTCCCCCAGAAGATATTTTAGTATTAGTTTTAAGTTGGCGGACGGCACTCGAATTTAAAATCAACAACCAACGCAACGTAACAAACCGGAACACTTAAATTCCTGAAATAAATTTATGACACACTAACAAGTAAACAAAACCCGTTAGTAATTAGGTTATTTTGTAAACAAAGAATATTCCAATCTCCAAACTAAGCACTGGGTCGGCGCTTTTCCCGGGAGGGGAGATGTTACGTTTGTGTAACGCAATGCCAATTTCTTTTATTAAATATTAAATAAAAATGATAATTAATTTTATTTTATCTGCTCTATTATGTCGGTGTCTTTGTGAAAGTGCGGTCGGTAAAAATAGATTCAACGCGGCCGCATTCCAATGCTGTTAGTTTTTATAAAAATAGAGTCGCGACGCAACCGGAAGGACTGAACGGGGATAACTTTCTTAGAATTTTTCCCCCGCCGCCGACGGTTCCCCACCGGCTTTGGAGCATCGACTGGAGGTGCTCCCCCTTGACGCCTCCGCGGCTATCCATTGTATCTAATAGGTTGTGACCCGTGACATGGGGATCGTGACCTCGAGCCTGGCCAATGAACAGCCGACTGGGGCACTAGCGCGCGAAGACCATGGGTCATCGTCCGTGGCCCGGGTCCGCGGTGAACCAAGAGCCAATAATACTCCACAAATAGTTGGAGTATTCTTTGTCTTAAACACCTTTAAATATCCCTCCCATCTAATTAGAGCCGCTTAGTCGCTCAGTAGTTCAGTAGTCAGTCGCCCGTTCAATTAGGTTCAGCTAGGCCAGTAATTAGACTCCAGTAATTCAGTCCAGTTAGTCAATTAGAATCGCTAAGTCGCTCTGTCTGTCAGTTGTCCCGTTCAAAAGGCAATAAAATCAAACGCAACGTAGATGTATCTTTAATTAAACCACCCAAAGCCTCCTCGCGGCGGCCCGACAACGGGGCTATTTGCTAGCGAATCGGTTAACCCCAGAAGATCACCGGCCCCAGGACCAGGCCCCAGCGTCACAATACAATAATTATCAGAGATGAATCGAACAAATTAAATTACAATTGGTACAGGAAACCAACATTTTCTGACCGAATTTCACATTTTCACCATGTCACCAAAACCTGTTCATCCTGTTCACCAAACGAAAACTATAATTTTTAATTTAGTTGATGAAACCATACGATTATCTAATAAACAATTTCATAAAAATAATATTGATATATTTAGAAATATTGTATTGGACAATTCATACCCTTTAAAATTTATTAACAAACATATACATGATAGACTTAGGAAAATTAATGATCTTGATAGTTATAACAATAACTCCAATATTCAAACCTATAAAAATACAATGTTGATTACACATATCATTAAAACTATTGACAATATTAGTGTGAAAGTAAAGGGATGGGTTCATAGGGCATAACTAATATAGCCTATAACTATATGTGGCACAGAA